>LOEQ01009206.1:33155-46808 GCA_001685075.1 Bramus lutescens
AATTGGGAGCATGGGGACCTTGGGGGAGGGTTGAAGGGGAGGGGAAAGGCAGGGTGGGGAGTAGAAAAAAATGTAGAGCTCAGTAAAAATCAATAAAAAAACAAAAACAAATGCCAATTTTATGAGAGTGGAAGGTCTGGAGATGACCTAATTATCTACTAAAAGCAGTGTTCCCAGTGACCTATGGACCTCCCACAGATCCTTCTCTTGAAATCCCCACCACTGCCCATGATATCTTCTGAGGACCAAGTCTTTAATACAGGGACTTGGATGTGACAAATCATGAGCAACATCCAGTTCAGCTCCAGTGACTCCCGTGATTCTCATGAAAGTGTTCCCATATTCACCTTTGTTTAGCAATAAACAGCTCTAAGACAGCTATTTATTATTATTACTGTTACTATTATTATTATTATTTGATTTTTCGAACAGAGCTTCTCTGTAGCTTTGGGTCCTATCCTGGCTCTTGCAGACCAGGCTGGCCTCAAACTCACAGAGATCCTTCTGACTCTGCCTCCTGAGTGCTGGGATTAAAGTCATGTGCCACCACCACCTGGCCTATTATTATTATAGAAATTAAATTTCTTGTTAATGTCTTTCAGTGCAAAGAAATTTTAAAAAGAATGTTTGCTTATCTCAAAAATTAACCAAACCATTTTCATTCTAGAAAATAAAAGTTAAAAAAAAGAACCAAATTTTTTCTTAAGGGAGCTGCCAAGTTGGCTCAGAGCTTAAGAGCATGTACTGTTCTTGTAGACGAACCAAGTTCAGTTCCCAGCACTCCTGTTGGGTAGCTCACAACTACTGTAGCTGCACAGGATCCAACCCTCTTCTGCCCTCCAAGGACACCTGCTCTCATGCACACATGCTCACACACTTGTCCACCTAATTTAAAAAATAATAAATAGAAATAAATTTCAAAGAATTAGTATGAATTTCCAAGTGTGATGCTTCAATCAAGAACTCACAACAATCCACTCTCTGCTTGTTATAGCATCACCATATGTTAGGATCTAGTCAAATCTTAATGCCACCCAAGGAAACTGGCATAAGCACTTGCTCTGATTTTAACTTGAAATCTTTGGAAGCCAGTTGTGTACTCTATTGGATATTCCAAGGAGCTGGATGAGGCATTCCAAACATCCTCTGTGTTCTAGCAATTTTTTCTCAGAATTTAGGATCCTACCTAGATGAGGAACCCTTCCATACCCTTCTCAATGATTTCTTTTCCTCGGGTACCCTGACCTCAATCCCAGGCAGTGTAGCCATCTCATGTTTGGTGGCTTCCCCTCCCCATACCTGGCTTTGTGCTGAGTCTTTCCTTTTGTGGAAAAGTTCCAGAAGAAATCTGGTGGGAATACAGAGCTAACCTGTGTGTTCTTGTGACAAGAAATATGGTGCTTCTGTTTAGGACTTAAGACAGATTTTTCACCCAACTTCATAGGTATTTGCCATGATCCTAGCATTTCTGAAATGGATGCACTGAGCCACACACATATTCAATATGCCATTCTCATTGCCATCACTGTCTGCCTCTGCTTTTTGCTGCTGTGATTAAAAAAAATTGACCAAAAACAACTTAAGAAGGAAAAGAGTTATTTCATCTGACTTCCAGGGAAGTCAGGGCAGGGACTCAAGAAGGGCAGGAACCTTGAGGCAGAAACTAAAGAAGGAACTGTGAAGGCTTTGTCCCTGTGGCTTGCCTTCTGGTGTACACCTTAGGCTGTCTGCCCAGGGATGACACTAGCCACAGTGGGCTAGGCCATCCACATCAGTAATTAACCAAGAACATGTTCCACAGAATTTCCTACAAGACAATCTTATGGAGGCCTCTTCTCAGTTAAGATTCCCTTTTCCTAGATATGTCTAGGTTTGTATCAAGTTGATAAAAGCCAACCAGAGCAATCCAAAGAGTGTAGCTTCCTTAGTGCCTTTAGTGAACTGCTTTCTTGGTCTTTCTTGTGCTTTTCTTTAAAATGTGTATTACATTCATACTATCTTATCATAAAATAGCATGACTTTTTCAAGTTTTGGAATGTATCAAGGCATGTTTTTGACTTAATAGACATTTTTTAAGAAAATAATTACTTCACAGTTTCATGAAATAATTATATAATCCTTAAAATACTCAATGCTAATTCATTTAACACATTTTAATTATATTATGTAAACTTTTTATATCCCTTCTTAATTTGGTTCTCATTGATCAGTCTGATAATGAAACTATATTGTTTAAAGTTCTCATCATTATTGTGATTTTTATAAAAGTTTCGTTTCATGTAGTTTGAAGTTCTGTTACTAGCCAAATAAGGGCTTTTATTTTCATATTATCTTACAGTTTCATTCTAAATTATACTTTTGTATTAAAAAGAGGTGCTATTTATTCAGATGAATAGCTTTTAATTTGAAGATTGGTTAAAATTTACTTATTATTTTGTCTTTTTAGTTATTTCTTGTCCAATACATCATACTATTCTTTTTCTTAAAATTTTAAACCATTTCTCATAAATATTACAGCTCAAATCCTGCTCAGTCTTGTGGCAAACAATGTGTGGGCCATTTTCTCTTGATGGATGAATTCAGACATAAATTTCTGTAATAGCTGGTGATTGATGCAATGTTGTCTTAGGACATTCTCTGGACTATTTAAATCCAGAAGATGCTACATAGCCTATTTTGGTTGTTGATGACTACTATCTATCTTCAGAAAACAACGGGTATGTACACTTTCATGTTAGACATGAATTTAATAGGTATTCAACCACTTGAAAGCTCATATAGCAGATGAAAGTCTAAAATATTCCCAAGCTTTGGGTGTATTAGGGTTCTCTAGAGGAACAAAACTGATAGAATGAATATTGACATATATAATAATTTATTAGAGTGATTTGCTTGCTGCGGTCCAACAATGGCAGGCAAAAAGCAAAACCTTCCTTCTTCTGTGCTCTTTAAATAGACTGTCACCAGGAGGTGTGGTCCAGTTTTAAAATAAGTCTTCCCACCTCAAATTATCCAATCAAGAAAAATCACTCAGCATGTGCCCAGGTTCTCAGGGTTTAGTTAATTCCATATGTAGTCAAGTTGACGTCCCAGAATAAACATAATATCAGGTGAACTGATAAGTTCTGGACTGGAAAGTCTGGACACTGATGACAGCTCCTGCATGTGTTTGTTTCCTGGAAGCTCCTGGTAAGATGCATATACCAACATCCATCAATGTTCGCAACTTTGAGACTGTTTGGGGGTTGGGTAGTGGACAGACATATCTGCAGATGGAATCCGCAAAGTTCCCTTTTCTTCTCTACACAATCTCTAGCCCCCTGTGCCGGGGCACAGTTTCCACTCCTCAGGGAAACCACCTCCCTTCACTCTTCTGAACGAAGGACATCTACTTCCCTGGAGGTTGTTCTCCTCTTTTATTTGTGCATCTCCTTGATCAGTCCTGATCTAACAGTGGTCACCTTTATGTTTGAAACAGAAAAAAAAAAGTATATAGGAGACACCAGTAGAAGTTGCAGATTGTCTGGTTTATAAATGTTAAGTTCTAAATTTTTTTCTGAGTCATCTGGAACAGAGTGTCTGGAACTAGTCTTACTTTTTTAAAATCGGAGAGTGAGAGTATTAAAGGCATCTCATACCGAAGTTGCTGTCACCACCCTGGAATATTTAAACAGTCTCCAGAATGAAGAATTATCTGGCCCTGAATGACAAAATTCAGAGTCTGAGAACAAGTGCTCATCTTTGAATTTGAGGTTCACAGATGTGAGATGTTCTATTCAAATTTAGATAGCTGTCTGGGCTCAGAATGGAAACACTATCCAATCTATATCCTGTTCTACTTTGGCGTCTTACCTCCTTAATGGAAGTGCCCCTCCTGAGATAAGTCAGGCGCCCTCACACAGGGAAATCTTTGTAACTAAGAGTTGGCAGCAATATCTTCTTTCACAGTAGATCTGAGACTATTTCTGCTTGTTCAGCTTTTGTGCTTAATAAGATCAAATACAATCTGGGTAGAATCAGAAAACTTCAATAAGTTAGAATAGTTGGTGAGCAACAAATACTCAGTTTTCTGATAAATATTAAATGCAGAATTTGAGGGAAGCCTTATTGGAGATGATCCTATTCCACTTCTCATTGATCCATGGCCATTTGTACCAACTGCTTGGACAATTCCTGATAGGTGAATTATAGGCCCCTCAGGTCCAGGTTGTGGTGGTGGTGCTATAATCTAAAAGGCACAGAGGAGTTGCGATTGTAGTTACGGTTTCCTTCTACAAGGTCACGATCGAAGGTTTGCTCCTGAATCAGTCTGGAATGGAGTTTGTTGAACAGAGCAATGTGGGGTTTGTACAGAACATGATTCCAAAGGGTGAGAAGAACCTGGGAAGTGTTCCTGGCCCAATAAATATTGTGATGAAACTTCACACCCTGGAGTCACCATCTCCAAGACAAAGGAGCCAGACTGCCATGAAGACCCAAGTTATGGATCAGAATTGTTACTCCTGCAGGGGAAATTGAGAGGGAGACTTCGAGATTTAGTCAAGACGCTTGGCTCAGCTCTTATCGTTAAAGAAGCTTGCAAGGTAGAGGAAACAGGCAATGTTTCTGGGAAGGGATCAGTTAATAAGAAGGTCTCCTGGGTGTTCCTTGTTACCCCTGTGATGGGAGCAGGAAAGACAATATCTTTTACTTGGCTCAGCATTTCAGGTTTGGACATAGATAAGGAAACCCGCAAAATCCAAGGAAAATGGGAACTTCTGTTTTGAAAACTGTACTAGTAATTTTGTGTGTGTGTGGAGTAGGATTTCCTGTGACTCTGATTATGCACTTGGCATATGTCCAGCCAGGCTATCAGCACCCACATCCTTTCTACAACACACATATCTACAGGTTCTCATCTCCAGGGATTGGAAGCATCCACCCAATCACAATTATTGTTTTTCTCACACTACCCAAAGGGGCCAATTCCGCATTAATGTTAGGTTCAAAGTTGCCCCATCCATACAAATGGCAGGGTTGGTGACAATGTCCTCAATAGGAGTTTGGCCAGGTAAACAGAGGATTGTCATTGGATAAACAGAGGCCTGAAGTGGGTTGCAGTTTACTAATTTTGTTTTTTTTTGTACTATTGTGTGTGTGTGTGTTTGTGTGTGTGTGTGTGTGTGTGCTGTGAAGAGGCAACATGGCAAGGCAACTTATAGAAGCAAGCATTCAATTGGAGGTTGTCTTGCAGTTTCTGAGGTAGCATCCATGACTATCATAGCTGGGAGCATGGCAGCAGCTGATAGGCATGGTGCTGGAGCTGAGAGCTTACCTCTGACCAGGAAGCTGCAGAAAGAGAGAGAGGGGGGAGAGAGAGAGAGAGAGAGAGAGAGAGAGAGAGAGAGAGATGGGATTTTGAAACCTTGAAGCCCACCCCCAAGAAGCCTCCTTTAATCTGACCGAAGTTACCAGCAAGGGTAACTAGTTCCCAGACAATTCAAACAGCCTATATTAGCTCCAAGACTGACCCTGCTGGCACAGAATCTGCTTGATTTTTCTCCATTTTGGTCTTCTCTCTCCCAAGTAGATGACCTTGGCAGTTTTAGCCTGAATAAAACTTTGTTTCTGCCCATGGAGTGGTCTAGTTCAGTGGTTTCAGCCTTCCCGCCCTTGCTTACAGTTTCCACGGGGACTTCTCTGACTCAGAAAGGATGTAGACATACCCACAGCTGCCCAGTCTGTAGACCTGGAGCTGATTCTCAGTCCTCACTTCTTCACATCCTCTCACAGACAGTCCTGGTCCAGTGTACAGGGAGTGTATCTTCTAAAGTCGTTTCAAATGTAAACACATGAAATTTCGGCACAGGCTGGCCTAATGTCATATCTGGAAACCCACAGTCTAATTCTTGATCCTTCTTATGTAATCTCTGTGTGGCAATTGAAGGTGCTTTCTGTTTGTTTGTTTTAAGTATCAGTCAAATTATACCATAACCGTCTTCCTGGAGATGACCAAATGATGTATTGTTTGCTATGCTGATAATACTCTTGAATTTATGTACCGTTATCAGTTGCTCCTAAAACAATACTTTGACATAGTTGGTACTGATACTGATTCTGTCTTTATAAATGAAGTTATTATTGATATTCAACAAGGTTCAATAAGTTTCCCCAAATCACAAAGTTAAGAAGCACCTACAATATGATTTAAGTTGTTCATTTTTAACAGTATCCAAGCTGTTCTTCTTTATATTTGGGAAGAGGAAAGTCTTTCTGCCCTTTATTTATTTTTTTAAATCCTGTATGTGATTTTTATCATGACTTTCCCCTCCAAGGTCAGTGAGATATTTTCTTCTCACATTTTAATAACTTTGCATATGAACTGGTTGCCATGGTTAAATCTTTAGCTGCTCACCATTATTATTCAAGAAAATAACAGAAGGAACAAGGAAAATAATCATGGCATTTCTGAGCTCAGCTTCTGTAGTTTGTTTCATACAATGAACCGTAATTGTAATTTCTCTTAAACAAATGGGATTTAACACAGAATATCAGCTTGATAATGAAAAAGTAAAATGTGAAATACTGTAGGCTGTTTTTGTCATAAATTCTGGAACTCAATTTTCAAGGAAATTCAGCTTGGAATGCTTTTTTACATTTCCAATTTATTTTAGACCAGCACAGTGTGGTCAGGCACACGTATGGGGGGCACACGTGTGGGGGGCACACATGAGGGGAGGCACACGTGTGGCGAGGGCACATTTGTGGGGAGGCCACACGTGTGGCGAGGGAGGCTGTGGAGGAAAGAAAGCTGTGCTAGCCAATAAAGCAGAACTTCAGTCAGAAGATCATGCTCTTAACCTATAACTGCAGGAAAGGATAAAAACCAGCTATTCCCTATAAATTTTGGTTCAGCTTATCTGCAGAATGAGGATTCTTTCCTACCTCAGGGGCTACTGTGATGGCAGCTTCAGCAGCAGCAACAACATCCTAAATCTGCCACATGCCTATCATTTGTGCTCAGGCACAGTGTGTGTGAGAGAATTCTGAGCCAAATGCTTCCGTACAATAGATGTTTGTGTTAGTTGCTGTTTTTGTTGTTGCTATTGTTTTTAGTTTTGTTTTTGTTCTTTTATGTTGTGAAGAGATAGCATGGCCAAAGCAACTTATAGAAGCAAGAATTCAATTGGAGGTTTGAACTGAGGTTGGCTTGCAGTCTCAGAGGGTGTGTCCATGACTACCATAGTTGGGAGCACGGCAATAGCTGACAGGCATGGTGTTGGAGCAGTAGCTGAGAACTTACATCTGACCAGGAAGTTACAGGCAGAGAGAGAGAGAGACAGAGAGAGACAGAGAGAGACAGAGAGAGACTGACATGGGATTTTGAAACCTCAAGGCCCACTTCTTGCAAGTGAAATATTACATCCAATAGTCCAAATCCTTCCCAAACAGTTCTACTAACAGGGGACTAAGCATTCAACCTCATCAGCCTATAAGAGCTATTGTCATTCAAAACAGCACTGTTTTCAAGCACTGTAGAACTGTAGAGACTGGAGATCACAGTAAATGGGTGATATGGGAAGGCTTCACGGGATAAGTTGAGTTTTTGAAGAATGCTTGACTAGGATTTCAACAGGTGGAGGTTAGATGGGTGATAGCAGAGCTTCAGTAAATGGAATGAACAGAGGCAGAAAAGCAGGTTGATACTTAAAACAATGAGGTAGTGATACTTGTGTGGAGGCAAATGAGTTGAAATGGAATATTCCATTCAAATCAAATCTGAAAACACACTGACAGTAAGATGTGATGTTATTTTATGTAACACTCAAGGAAAAAAAAAGAACTCCATTGAAAGTGTTCCTTTTGCTGGATTAACAGAATTATGAGAATCCACATTCTATATAGTACTCATGCGTAACTAGAAAGGACACCAGAAGCACAGTAAGTCAGTCTGGCAGCACAGCACTGTCCTCCCAGCTGTTTAGGAGTCTGAGGCAAGAATGTCAGACCAGGACTCACGTCGGAAGCAGAGTACAAGTTTAACATCGCTGGACATGAACAATCTCAGAGGTGCACCAAGAAACACAAGGTCAAAATGAAAATAATTCGACCAGGCTACTTCTCCCCATGCAAAAAGAGGTACACGAGAGCTCTCACAAGGCTAAGAGACACTTTTGTCAAAATGGAGCATGACTTCTTTCCCTGACACAGGTCGTGAGGGTGTCGCATCCCACTGGCTGGCACTCAACTTCACAGTCTGGTGTGATTAGCTAATTGGTGCACAGAGATGTGAGGGCAGTGAGGTGCCAATCTTTGAGCATGTCAGACATGAAGAGTGGCTAGCTTAGGCTGAGGCCATGGGGTAGAATTCCACTGAGAGTGACACTCTTTCCAATAGACTCACACATTTTCCTTTGTTCTGTGTGAAGCGAATTATGTAATATCATTTAAATGTTGTTTTCAGCAAAACATATTTTGCTCCTGAAATAGGAGTGGGAAGCCCAACAGGATCTGGGAAACTCTGGTCACCTGGACTGAGTGTAGGTTACAGAGATCACAGACCACCAGCATTGGGCACAAAATGACCCGCTCATGCACTGAACCAGGAGAACAGGACATAATCAATTAAATTTGCAACCTTGAAACTAGGAACAGATCATACTCCTCATAATCTCTGGTATTGCTGTCTGACCTTCCACACATTTACTTTCTGTGACCAGTGTCTAAGTTAATTTGCCCTTGTGACCCTTATAGCACATGAACTGACTGTTCTTGCCAGGTCCTTTCAAAAGAAAATATGTCAAATCTAGGTTTGTATTCAGAGCGTCACTGTTGACTCAATTAGGAATCCTATGCCTCTTGTTCACATAACTGCCAGATCAGGCCACAGTGGAGAGGCAGAGACAATTGGCTTTTTAGTTTCCTTCTTACTTCATTTCTCTGGGGATAAGTGATGCTGCCTCTTTCTCAAAATCATTTCTCTTCCCTTACTATGTTAAATGAATTAATTTTAATGAGAACCAAGTTATGCATTTATCATTTATTTTTTCCAATCCTATAGACTCCAAACTCTGAATTAGGGGAACAAATGAAAATACAAGCAGGAGGCTTGACAGACGTGCAGAAGTGGCTCAGATAGAAGCACAGAATGCTGGGTCTCAGATGCAATGGTTTCCAAGGTAATGGTTCTCAACCCATGGGAGGTGGCTCCTTTGGGGTTCACTAGAGCTAATCTATCCTAGTCTATTTGTTTATAAGTTTCTGGTCACCTCTGATATCCACTAAGTGCAGGCTGGGATGAATACACAGGGTTCCTTCCAAACCAAGAGCTAGAGATGTCCAGGATGTTTACCTTAGTGGGTGAACGTATTAGAGGAAAGTGAGTCTCCAGGGCTTGAGAAGCCATTCATCAGAATGGATGTCGTGAAGAAGGAAGGTTCTCAAATATTCTCTACCTCTGAAAGTTTACAACTCTTAGAAGTGAAACTTGGCTTTGTTCAGTCATATCCTACCCCAATAGTCTTCTTTGTCTATTTCAGGACAATTCTGGGTGTTGTCTCACACAATTCTTTGCCGAGTGACTTGTCCACATTTAAATCTTAGTCTCATGTGTTTCTTAGAGTTTGTAAAGGTCTTAAAAACTTCAGGCAGTATGTCAGCCACTGCCTTCATTTTCCCAGTGTTACCTCTAAACCACTTTCAAGATAATGAAATTTCCCCAATATTATGAACAGCTTCAAATCCCCTGCTTTGACCCTTTTCTATTTTCTGTTGTCAATGGTTGCTCTGTACATTTATGCTGAATGGCACTTTCTGAGCCCTAGGGGAAATGATGAGGTACAGTCCATGTTCCACATTTCTGAGTTCTGTGTCATTGTTACTGTCTTAAATACGTCCCCTTTCCATATGGAGACATCTGATATACCCAATCATGCCTCTGATAATTTGCTATAAATTATTTGAGTGCCTAGGAAAGCATCTAAAATATTTGAGTCTTGATTTCCTCTAGGCAATGAGCTAAGCTCTAAACATGCAAAGATGGGATATGGACACAGAAAAAAGGAAATTTGGGCTGGTGAGGTAGCTCAGCAGCTAACATCAACTGCCACCAGACCTGGCAAGCTACGTTCAGTTCCTGGGGCCCACCCGGGAGAAGGGACTAACTGTTGCCCACAAGGGCACAATAGGATTGCTGCTGATCAGCATCTCATTAAAGCAGAAGCAGGGACAACATAGAGTGTTTCCTTCCTCAGGCTTGAATCCCTAGATCTCTGTGGGACATTCTGGTTCAATGGATCAAACAGTTCCTGGAGACAGGCAAGACCCCGTTAACTTGCAGGTCCTGTACCCTAGCAAGGGCTCACACAGTATCTTTGTCTCAATGGGACTTTATTTTGTGGTTCTGCTCTCCTTACAAGTATGAACCGATTTGGAAAGAGGACCTCCTGTCTCCAAAGCATACAAGTACCTTCCCAGTGGAGGTAGAGGGGCCTTACATTGTGGGGAGATAAAATGCCTCTAAATTTTCACTGCATTAGAGAAGACTAGATTGTAGTGTCTTATAGAACAGCGGTTCTCAACCTGTGGGTCACAGCCCCTTGGCAAACACCTGTCTCTAAAAATAATTGCACTATGATACATAACAGTAACAAAATCACAGTTATGAACTAGCAATGAAAATAATTTTGTGGTTGGGGGTCACCACAACATGAGGAACTGAATTAAGTGTCACCACACTGCGTAGATTGAGAAGCACTCTGCTAGAACAATATCTGTGTCTTACATTCAGAGACCATTTCCAGAGGGGAACATAGTGATGACTGTGGACTCTGAGACTGTCCTGATTCCTGATTCACTGTTCAGTGATCGCTCTCTGTGTGTCTGCCTCCATGAATGTAAACACAGAATGGACATGGGTGATGTCTAAGGCAAACACTCTGCCAATTTCTGGGTTCAGTGCTCTCTCTCTCTCTCTCTCTCTCTCCTCCATATATATGTGTATGTATGTGTGTGTGTAATATATGTCTCCAGTATGGAGCATATGAATGTGAAAATTAAAATCTACCTATATCCTGTCTCTTGCTTATGCAGAGATCCTGAGGGAAGGGGTCAGTCCCCTTAGTGGAATAGTTACCCATATGCTCATAACCTATTAACTCTCTCTAATCCCTCTACTGAAGAGATTTCCTAGCAAGGACAATAAATCCAACTGTGGAAATAAACAAATTGCACAACACAAAACTGCTAAGTGCAAAATTATGGAAGAAGTCTTCTACTTATCCACATGGGGTTCAAAATAAGCACTCGTAATTTGCACCTGGCAACCAACAACCAGGCTTTGTTCGTGTTACTTCAAACTTCACAGGGCTACCTTAGAGAACCTGTCAAACAGGCAGAAGTGTCATGTTTGAAGGTAATTTATGTCATGCCTACTCACATTTCATAGGCTAGAACTAATTATGTGTGTATGCCTGACACAGGTTGTAGGAAAACATAAAAATTTAGCCTAAGGCTGGCAAACTGAGTTTGCCTTCTCTGAAACACTTAGGTCCAGAAATACTTTGTATTCCAGATTTTGTAATATTTGCATGTATGTGAGATACCTTAGGGATGGAACTCAAGTTTGAGCATCGAATTTATTTATATTCATGTATGCTATATAATATAGTATGAAAGGATTTTTTGCAGTCTATTTAGTGCACCTGTGTTCTGGCTGTGGCAAATCTGTAAGCTCAAGGTGGAATTTGAATTGTAGCTGAAAGCCTTTTGCTGTCTTGCCCGGTCCCACTGGACTGGTTTCTCTCCCACCCACTGTTCCCTGCAAATACTTATAAAATAATCATTCAGAGGCTTATTATTAAGTATAAGTGCTTGGCTGATGGCTCAGGCTTACTATTGACTAGCTCTTACATTTAAATTAAGCCATTTCTAATAATATGTGTACTGTCACGTGGCTTCACGGTATTACCTGTTCTCTAGTACATCTTGTTTCTCTGGCTGCTTGTTGGCATCTCTCTTGACCCTGCGCTTCTTTACCTGTGTCTCTGCTTAGATTCCTGCTTGGCTCCATTCTGCCTGGCTGTTGACCAAATCAGCTTCTTTATTAATCAATGGTAATAAAGCATATTCACAATATACAAAAAGACATCCCACAGCATTGGAGCATCATGGAGTTTTGAATATATATTGATAGATATTCAATCTTAGGTAGTTATGAATAAATATGTTATAGAAAAACAAATACATTGGGTTAATAATTTTTTGAAAATAATTCACAAATAAGGAAATACACATTAAAATTACAAATTCAGTTTCTCATGCCTTGAACTTATAAATATCTAGATAAAGATAAGACATTCTTCTGTTAAATGAGTTGAAAAAGCTAATATCCCGCTTCCTTACATACTTCCACATTTGTGGAATAATTCATTTGAGAAGAATATATTAGGTGCACCTGCATTTAAGTGATGATCTCTTGCTTTAAGTTTGGAGCACTAATGATGGATCAATTTAGAAAATGAATGTATTGCAATGATATGAAATTGCTCAAAATCTGGAGTCCTGTTAGAAAGTGGACAGGAACCAAGAGAAGCTCAACTTTGTAGGAAATGGGCTTAGATGACATCAGAATAAAGGGTGTCAGGATGCTCTCAGTCTGTGCTGTCATCCCAGACACTGAAAACTGAACTTTCAAAGCTACGGCTANAGGGTGTCAGGATGCTCTCAGTCTGTGCTGATTTCCCAGACACTGAAAACAGAACTTTCAAAGCTACGGCTACTGTGAATCACTCATACATTCTGGTCTCTTTCCCTTGGGTGTCTTCTTCAGAAGAATCTTCTCTCCCACTGAGGAGGAGATATGGAAAGGGAACAACTGACTTCATTATTTTGCTTTGTATCAAGAGGTGAAATGGTTTTCTCTCTAGTGCTAGCAATGAAAGCAGGACCTCATGGATATGAGGCAATAAAGAGCTCTACAACCCAGTGACCTCCTCTACCCCCTTGAAAAGTGACCTGAACTTCTGTCGCTTAGGAAGGCTCAGTGCCCTTTACTGACCCAGCCTTTCATGCACTGTTATCTTCCTATGACAACAATGCACAGCACATGGCTCCCAAAGAAAAAGTCCCCCATGGGTGAATCTCAATGCTATTTTTGTACTCTCCAGGCTGTGTTCATATCTCTGTTCTCACGGTCATGTGATTGTAGACAGGCATAAACCAAATGATAAGTTTGTCATTAGAACTCAGGGAGGAACCAAATAGAATTCAGACTAGAATATACAAATAAATACATGTTTATATACTTAAATATTTGCATATATATAATACTTACATATGGATATATATTTGAGATTGTAAGGGGAGTATTTCAGATAAACTGTAGCTTTAGATGAATGATCTTGAGGCATTGATTGTTATGGTAAAATGCTGTAGGTCCCTGAGTGGCAGCAGTGGGCATCTGGCCACAGATCACAGCAGGCCAGGAAGGCAGCTAGTCCCAGGCAGGGAGCTGTGAGGCAGGTGAGAGACAGAGAGACCTATCAGCATGACATGCAGAGAAAGTGAATATTTATTTAATGAGTTATGGAGGGGAAAGGGAAAAGGGGAAGGGGAAAAGGGAGAAGAGCAGATAAAGAGAGAGGAAGAGAAAGAGAGAGAGAGAGAGAGAGAGAG
>LOEQ01009207.1:17672-29625 GCA_001685075.1 Bramus lutescens
GTGAGTTTGCTTCTTTTTGTTCTAAAGTTTTCAAATGTTCTGTTAATTCACTAGTATGGAATTTTTCCAGCTTCTTTATGGCATTTAGTGGTATAAACTTTCCTCTTAACACTGCTTTCACTGTGTCCCCATAAATTTGGGTATGTTGTGTGGTCACTTTCCTTGAATTTTAGGAAGTCTTTAATTTCTCCCTTTATTTCTTCCTGACCCATTGATGATTCAGGTGAGCATTGTCCAATTTCCATGTCTTTGTGGGTTTTCTGGAATTAGTATTGCTGTTGACTTCTAGTTTTAAACCATGATGATCTGATAAGATAAATTGGGTTGGGTTGGAGAGATGGCACAGATGTTAAGAGCACTGGCTCCTCTTTCAGAGGATCCGGGTTCAAATTTCAATATCCATATGGCAACTCACAGCTGTCTGTAACTCCAGTCCCAGGGGCTCTGACACCTTCACACCAACGCACATGAAATAAAGTTAAATAAATAAAAATATAAATTGGGTTATTCCAATTTTTTGTATTTGTTGAGGTTTGTTTTGTTACCGAGTATGTGGTCAGTTTTTGAGAAGGTTCCATGAGGTGCTGGGAAAAAGATATATTCTTTTTCGTTTGGATGGAATATTCTATAAATGTCTGTTAAATCCATTTCAGTCATAGCATCTGTTAGTTCCCTTATTTCTCTGTTCATTTTCTGTGTGACTGACCTGCCCAGTGGTGAGAGTGGAGTGTTGAAGTCTCCCACTATTAGTGGGTGTTGTTTAATGTATGGTTTAAGCTTTAGAAGTGTTTCTTTTACATGTGATCCTAATCTCTTTGGATGTATGCCTTGCTCAGCCTAGATATAGTAGGGAGGGCCTTGAACCTTCCCCAAAGCAATGTGCCTTACCCTCTCTGAGGATTAGATGGGAGTGGGGTGGGAGTGTGTGTGGAGGGAATGGGAGGAGGGGAGGAAGTGGGATCTTGGATTGGTATTTTTTAATGTAATAAATTTTAAAAAAGAAAAGTTAAAAAAACAGCTATTTCTTAGCCATTTTTTTTATTTTGAAAACTTTGTGTTCAGGTTATATTTGACTGGGCTGTTGTTTTCTCAATGTTTAGTGTTTTAGTTCTTTGTATATCCTAGATACTAACCTCATGAGACGTATAGCTGGCTAATATTTTCCTGTTTTACAAGCCACCTCCTTACTCTGTTAATGGTGTCCCTCACTGTGCAAAAATCTTTTAATCTCTTAAGGTCCCATTTGTTAATTGATGGTCTTAATTCCTTTGCTATCAGAATCTGACTCAGAGGGTTATTTCCTATGCCTTTAAGTTGGAGCACCTTAGCCACTCCTCCTCTAGCAGATTCAGGTGACTTGTCTTAATCAAAGGATTCTTGAAACATTTGGGCTTGAGCTTTGTGCAGGGTGAGAGATAAGGATCCAGTCTCATTCTTCTCTATGTAGGTATCCAGTTTTATAAACACCATTTCTTAAAGATGATGACTTTTCATGTATAAGTAAATATGCATCACATTTGCCATTCTGGGTGTGTTACCTCAGTTAGGATGAATTTTTCTAGTTCCATCCATTTGCCTGCATATTTCATGACATCACTATTTTATAACACCTGAGTAAAATTGCCATATTTTCTTTATCCATTCTTCTCTTGAGAGATATCTAAGTTGTTTCCAATTCCTGACTATTATGAATAGAGCAACAATGAACATGGTTGAACAAATGTCCTTGTGGTAGGATGAACTGTTCTTTGGGTATATGCCCAAGGGTGGTATAGCTGGCTTTTGAGGTTGATCAATTCCCATTTTTCTGAGGAATTACTAAACCAATTTCCATAGTGGCTGTACAAGTTTGTATTCCCACCAGCAATACCCTTAATCCCCATCCTCACCAGCATGAGCTGTCACTTGTGTTATTGATCTTAGCCATTCTGACACATGTAAGATGGAATCTCAGAGTAGTTTTTGACTTGTGTTTCCCTATTGGCTAAGGATGTCGAACATTGCTTTAAGACATTCTTAGCCATTTGAGTTTCCTCTATTCGGAATTCTCTATTTAGATCTGTGCCCCATTTTTAATTGGATTATTTGGTTCTTTGATATCCCATTTTGTGAGTTCTTTATATATTTTGGATATTAGTCCAATATTGCATGTAGAGTTGGTAAAAAAAATACAAATCTTTTCTGTTTCTGTAGGCTGCTGCTTTGTCCAAATGACAGTGTCATTTGCCTTATGAAAGCATTTCAGTCTTATGAGGTCCCATTTACTAACTGCTGGTCTTAGTGCCTTTGCTATCAGTGTTCTGTTCAGAAAGTCCTCTCCTGTGCAGAGCTCAAGGGTATTATCCACCTTCTCTTCTGTAAGATTCACTGTAACTGATTTCTACATTGACGTATTTGATTAACTTGGAGTTGAGTTTTGCGCAGGATGGTAAGTAAGTATGGATCTATTTGCATTTTCCTGCACGCAGCCATCCAGTTTGACCAGCACCATTTATTGAAGATGCTGTCTTTTTTCCAGTGTGTATTTATAATTTCTTTATCAAAAATCAGGTACCCATGATTATGTGGATTTATATCTGAGTTTTCAGTTCAGGAAGTGGTAAGGTGGAGCTGAGACAGGGTCTCGGCTCTTTTGGTCAGAGGAACTGAAGAGGCAGGAAAGGACTATTTATCTATTTCTCTGATCTTTCAGATTTTTACCCCAATTTCTGACTCCTGGTTTTTATTGACAACATTAATTAGATTTGTGTTTCATCTGGAACCCTATGTGGGGCAGGAATTCATGAAATAGCTGATTTGCAGCCCCTGCACACACTGGAGCTGCACACAGGGGCTGCACCTGCCAGAGTCACTGCACCACCAGCTAGGTTTTTCTTTTCTTCCCCAGGCCCTCTGAATGAGTCTGGAATTTTTCTGTTGCAGCCTCTCTACAATAATCTCAACAGGCACTCAGGCTCCAAATGCCACTGGAGTTAGCTCCTCACCACTGGTCACCTCTGCCTTCAGGCAGCTCCTGCCCCAGGTGCTTCGTTCCCATTTTTCAGCATGTTTCAGGCAGCTGGCTCCCTCTCCCCACGGTTGGCTGGCTTCCTCTAGACCACCTCCTCGGTCTTCTGCTGCATTGATACCCACTCGGGCTTCTACTGTCGTTGCAATGGCCGCATACTCTCAACTCACAAATATACTCAAGCAAGTGTCTTCAGCCAGGCTGTACACAGCCTGTGTTCTCTGCTCAGACCTGCTATGCAGTGACAGTCAGCCTCACACTTTGCCATCCTTGTCAACAGATTTGATAAGACAATTGAGAATTCTTAAGGGGGGAGTTAGTTAAGAAAGAGAGAGGGTTTTCTTCGTGTTAAAAAATGGGTAAGACTATTACAATGGAGGAAGTTAGGTCTCTGTGTGATTTCACAATGGAACATGTAAAATGGGGCAATTAAACGAGGGGATAATTAACTTAGATAGGATTTATGTAATGTCAATTATAAACATTATCAGTTTAATAGTTCTTGTTTTATCCCTTAAAAAGTTGGTGATAAGAATGTCAAGATACAAGTATTAGAAAAAGTTACTAAAACAGATAATAGAGGTATTCAGATAAAGACAGGAATTTAAAGGAGAACCAATCTCACAATTTTATTGCAAAATTAGAGAGGAAGAGCCCAAGGTTATCAAACAACTAACCTTAATTTATCCGGTGCACCTTACAGAAACAACTGCCAAATGACAGGTAATCCCTAGGCTGTGTAAGAACTGACTGGATTCCTGTGGAAATGTTAGATTTGAGGAAATCTAAGAAATATGCAGAATGTGCAGTAAAGGCCAATATTGGACCAATGAATACAGATCAACAAGGGACAAACAAGGTGACCCTTTGCCATTGGAAAACACCTTGAGAGGGCCTCTCACAGGCTCCCATGTCAAAGTTGGTTCAGTCATTCTCTGCTACCATGGGGAAGCTCCTTTCCAGAGCATTTAAAAGACCTAATGCCTATTGTAAAAATCTATATTGCTCTGGATGATAGAACAGTTTTAGAAGATCAAGAAAAATTTCAGGAGAAACCATAAAGCAAATATCATAAAGATTAGATTTGAATAAGAGGTCAAGAGACTTCTTGATTAGAAGAGGTGATAGCTCATCAAATAACATGACCATTCAATCTAAATTAACTTATATGACTAACAAAGGCTTTCAATTTGATCAGATATAACTTGCCAAAGGGAAACTCCCAAAAGTTAGGGTGGAGGCAGGGTTCTATTTTTATATTTCCAGGAGAATAAAGACATCCAGCTAAAGAATCTGAAGACTGCTGGACAAATGAGACATCTGGAAAAAAGGGCAAAGAATCCAGAGAAAATGTCTGAAGAAAATAAATAAATTGTCCTATTGGTATATTACATTTCCTACAGGATAAAGTTTCATAAATCTTCCCAAATTCTTGTTTCTGCTGTTCTATACAGACACATAATAAAAATGGTCATTTTTAATCCTAGTTCAATTAAGAATTAAAGCTGGCTTTGGAGTTGGAGCATGGATCTCTCCTTCTCTAAACCCAAGCGTGTTGTTAAAAGGAAAATCTAAAATCTCTGTCTCATGTCAAAAGAGCCACCTGATATTGGACAGAAGAAACAAAAATTAATGGACTATTCTATTGTCACTAATCTCATAATTCTTTGGTTTTATTTAGACTCTAAAACTTTTCTTAAGTTATAAATATTATCTCAAAATTTATAAAATTAATATATATATATTAAACTTTTTGTCATGATATTTATGGTCAAATAGAGTAGTACCTAACTCTAGAAAAAGGCTTCATCTATCTTCCTGTACATGATTTCAGGTTTGAGTCTTTATCAGGTAACTGGGAATTAAGTTTTTGTACTTTGGGTATACATAAGAAATTATGACCCTTAAACCTCTTTAAGACCTGCTGCATATAGAATTTAAAATGATAAGTTTTCTGCAGTGACACACAACCATGCCTAACAGTGAAGTCTCCGAAAGGAAGATGGGGCCCTACAACAGCGATTCCACCTGGACTGTGGCAATGCCACGAAGCTGACAAACACCAGTCAAAGATCAGCTTTGGACTACAAACTGCTCAGGACAATTTCAAGTTTGCTAGCTGAGATGGTCCAGCCTCACAGACTCCCCTAACCAGAACCTGACAGAAGTCCCACACTTTCCCATTACACAGAGACTGGACAACAAACGATACAGCTAGCTTTCCCAGGACTTGACAATTATCCTAATTATGGGGGGTCCCCTAAAGATACCATTTCCTCAGACAACAGGAAGTAATTTTAAGAACATGATGCCCACATTCCCAAGAGGTAGGGTGGGTGGTTTTTGGTTTATCAGTGGGTTATGGATATTTGTCATTGTTTAGGGGGATTGGTTACAAGGTGTTATTATAATGGTCAAGAAAAAAAGCTAAACAAAAGAGATTAAATTCAGAGATCTTGTTCTGAAAGGGAAAGGGGGTATAGAAATGATAGGATAAAAGGGTAGATTATTGAATCTACCTTTGAACAAAAAAAGCAACTACTAGTCTTAAATATTTTATATTGGTATGGATTTTTGTATATTGATAAAATTTGAGGCTATTTTTGTTATTATATATGTGTGTGTATGTGTGTCTTTACTCTTGTTTATGGTATTTTTGCATATTAATACAAATTAAAGGTTATTTTTATTAGAACATACTGTACATATATTCCTACTCTATTCAAGGTATTGAACCCATACAGCCCATTTAACAATGTAATATAAATATCTACTCCTTGAAAGTTATTATTATAAACTATTTAGGATAAAAAATAAATGCAGGTAAATAGTAAACTATTACAATTAGATTTCTAGTCATGATAGGAATGTTTTAGAGATCAAAAACATGTATTTTAGATAGACAGGTAGTCTTCAAACACTTTAGAGGTCTACAGAATATTTCATTTAAGATGTGTTAATATCATAAAGTTCTATTTTTGGCAATGAGATATGTCTGTTTCTGGAAGTATCAATCTACTTCAGAGAACATAATAGGCATCAAATAAACTCCATATGGAGTATACTTTCTTTGAGGCAAAAGATAGCACTGGGCAAGAAACTGCCCTTGCCTTAACTGCTGACAGTATGCTGTCCAAACTGGATAAGCAGGACACAAAAGAGACTGCTGAACTTTGCCAAGATAAGGTGTGATAGTTCTTCAAAAATCTTCCTTCACAGATAAGTCTGTCAGATATTCCAGACCTGTAGGCTGAAATTGGATGCACCAGTGTTTCAGAGGAACTGTGGGTAACTGTAAAGGCAGTCAGAGGTTTCTGTCATTTCTTAGTTTTGAAAGTTGTTTGCTCTGTAGTTCCTGTTTACTCAGGTAATATTGTATCCTTCTCAGGTCTCTGATAGAGTTGAAGACTACATAGTTATAGTTTTCCTTGTTACCAAATTCAAAAAAGAAACTCAAAAAAGAGGTATGAAGTGTATAAGGTTGAGAGACATAGTTTTGGGTTGGTAATACAAATTAGGATAGAAAGTGAATTAGGTTCAATACTTTGGACTCACCACAGCAGGATAAAGATGGAATATTTTCTATGAATTTATTAAATGATAATAGACTATATGTTTTAATGTAATTATTACCTGTATATATTTGTAAACAGTTATTGTGCTCATTGTATATAGTTTTTCTAAGTTAGCTAAAAACCTTCACTTTTTATTTAGACAAAAGGGGGAAATGTTAAGAGATATTTTCATTGTGTTGTGACAAACAAAGCTTGCTTGGAGGCAGAGGGCAAAGTCAGCTACTAGCTGACCACAGAAGTTTAGAGGCCTGTAGAGAGAGGACAGGAAGTGGTAATATGGGCCTGAGACTTGGCTCTTTTGGTCAAAGGTAGGAAGAGGTAGGAAGGGACTATGGCTGTTCCTCTGATTCTCTGATCTTTCAGGATTTTACTCCAATTTCTGACTCCTGGTTTTTATTGATAAGATTAATTAGATGTATGCTTCAGTATGGAAACCTAGTGGAGTGAATACTTCTTAAAATATATGAAGGCAATTCTAATGAAGTCTCCAAGTAATGGGGAAGACAGAGTCCTAACTAGGCTTCTCTTTTCATCATTTAAGTTTCCAGTACTGGGACTGAGCTACATCTAATTGAGCTGTTGTTCAAAGGGATCCATAGAAATCCCCAAACAACCCAGGCTGTTGCCAAAACAAGAGTTACTCTTCACAAACTGAGAGCAAGACCCCATTGCCTCAACATCAACACAACTCATGGACTGTGGAGACTTACTGTTAGTGTCTAAATGGAACTTTTATCCCTACATTTTAGTGTCTTTGGTATGGGAAAGTACTCTGCAGGTTACCAAAAGAGAAGTTAAACACTAACCCAGCCATAAACAATTTGATCTTCAATGCTATCCTGCCTGTAAAATAAGCTAGGGCAATAGTGACAAAAAACTTGTGGGAATAACCAACCAACTTCTGATTTGACTAAAGGCACACTCAAGAAGATGGAACCCATACCTGACATGGTGGTGATATTTTGTTTATGTTATAACAAAGAAAGCTTGCCTGAAGATCGAAGAAGTGCAGAGCTAAGCCACTGGCTAGCCATAGAAGCCAGGCAGTGGTGGCACACACCTTAAGTCCCAGCACTCAGGAGGCAGAGGCAGATGGATCTCTGTGACTGTAAGGCTACCCTGGGCTACATGAGATTGAATCTGTCTAAAAGAGAAACAGAGCTCACACAAAGGTGATCCCAGCACTTGGGATCACATCCCTTTCATCCCAACACTAGGGAGGTAGAGACAGGAGTGATATTACTGGGCAGAGAGATGAATATAAAGTGGGAAAAGAGGGAAGCTCACACAGTCTGAGGTTTCATAGAGAGAGCATGCAGCCTGAGGATTCGTAGAAGGGGGTGCAGTCTGAGGATTCATAGGAACAGGGTCACCCCTTTAGTCTGAGTAAGGTAGAGGTGAGAACTTTAATAACTAGCTGCTCTGTTTCTCTGATCCTTCAGCTTTCATCCCCAGATAGCTGACTCCAAGTTTTTAATATTAAGACTAATTAGAATTCATGTTACATGACATTGTTTGGGTAACCAAGAACCAGAGACTAGACAACCCAGAGACATAGGGTGAAACTACATACTACTGGTCTTATGTACTTGTTTGTTTGGTTTTTGTTTTTTTAGACAGAGTTCCTCTGTGTATCCCTGGCTGTTCTGGAACTTTCTCTGTAGACCAGGATGAGCTGGAACTCAAAGATATACTTAGCTTTGCTTCCTGAGTGCTGGGATTAAAGGCCTGCACCAACATCATCTGGCTACCACTAGTCTTTTTAAAAAGTTGTGATAATATAATTATGAATGACATTCTGCTATACTCATAGATCAGTTTCTTATTCAGCCATTATCAGAGAAGCTTCCTCCTACAACAGATGAGAGCAAATACAGAGACCCACAGCCAGACATTATGCAAAGAGAGAGAGAGAGAGACCTTAAGACATACAGTTCCCTCAGAGCTCAATGAACCCTATAAAAAAAGGAAAATAAAAAAGTGTAAGAGCCAGAAGGGATGTAGGACACCAGGAGAACCAGTCCCTCTAAATCAACTGAGCAAAGCTCATATGAATTCACAGAGACTTAAGCAGCATGCACAGGGCCTACATGGGTCTGCACCAGGTCCTCTGTGTATATATTACAGATTTTAGTTCAGTGTTTTTATGGGACTCCTGAGTATGTGAATGAGTGGGTCTCTGATTGTAATGCTTTCTCTTGGGCTGCTTTCCTTTTGTTGGTTTGCCTTATCCAACTTCAGTATGATGGGTTTCGTTTTATCTTATTGTATTTTGCTTTGAGAAGGAGGAGGAGGAGGAGGAGGAGGAGGAAGAGAAGGAGAAGGAGAAGAAGAAAAGAAGAAGAAAGAAAGAAAGAAAGAAAGAAAGAAAGAAAGAAAGAAAGNAAGAAGAAGAAGAAGAAGAAGAAGAAGAAGAAGAAGAAGAAGAAGAAATAAACAGTATAGATTTCTCCTCAACATACTCACTTCACATCCTTCTGATACAGAAATGGGATTACTTGGTCATAGGGTAGTTTGTCTAACTCAGTGTTCTATTGCTGTAAAGAGACACCATGACCATGATAACCCTTACAAAGGAAAACATTTAATTGGAACTGGTTTACAGGTTCAGAAGTCTAGCCCATTGTCATCATGGTGGGGAGCATGGTGGATGCAGGCAGTCATGGCACTGGAGAAGGAGATGAGAGTCCTACATCCAAGTCTGCAGGAAGCATGAAGAGAGAAACTCTGGGCCTGGTGTGTGCTTTTGAAATTTCAAAGCCCAACTCCAGTGGCACACTTTCTCCAAAGAGGCCACACCTCCTAATCCATTCAAAATAATGCCACTCCCTGGTGACTAAGCATATAAATATATGGGCCTATGGCAGCCTTTCTTATTTAAACTACCACCTTGTCCTTTTGCTGTTTCAAGGAAACTCTGTACTATTTCTATAATAAATACATTAGTTTACACTCCCATCAACAAGGTAGAATGGTTCTACTCTCTGTCAAACCTCACCAGCACATTTTGTTTTAAGTAATTTTGGTGAGAGACTTAGTTTAATGAGCTGAATTTATATGTCCTAATTTTGATTTGTAAAGCTTCAGGAATTAGTGAAAGTAAATGAACATTTTCTATGAATTTATAACCCATTTTATTTCCTCTTTAAAAACATGTTTGTTTTAGAGCTATACCAATTATAATCTTATTATTTTCATTAGTATAGAATTTTGGAGTCCTCTATATAGTCAATGAAATTACCTGACACACAGGGGGTTGACACGACTATGCAGTAAGCAGATGACGGGTATCATACATGCGTGCAAAGGCTTAGCTGAGTCATACGTGGATGATGCAACAACTCATGTGCATGGGTCACGCAGGGCCCTTTAACATCTTTGGGGCTATTAGGCACTTCTGCCTGAGGGCTTGTCTGCACATGCATGACCCTAGAACCTGGAAGTGTCAGCCTTATTGTGGTTGAAATCATAACATTCCACCTTTTTGTTTATTATAAAAATTTGGGGGATTTGGGGTCTTTAATGGGTGGGAATTGGACATTGTAAGGTCTCTTGTGATTGTTTCCTGCTGATTTTGTGGACACCAGAGAGTTGACCAAGTCCTGGGGTGGCTGATTATTATATGTGGTTTGTTGTTTGTTTTTTTTTCAGGCTCTGTGATACTAGCAGGCTGGCAGCTTGGACCACACAAAATGCTGGAAAGGCAGAAAATTATGTCTGGAAAAAATTTTAGATCTGGTGATTAAGGGAGGAGAGTCCCAAGATAGAAGATAGAGGGAGTTTTGGGGTGAAGGAGGGAATTTCCCAGGGGTTCCCAAGACCATGAATGATAAGGGAAGAATTAAATACTTATTCTGGACAACTCTGGTCCATTTAGATAGGTCCAATTGGTTCCCTGGTGCTTATGAAAAAAATGTTTGAAAAGAATAAATCTTAGACATATTAAAAGCTTATGATTATGATGATATAGTGTTGGGATGGAAGACAGTGGGGAGGAGGGAGAAAAAGAAGGGATAATTATTAGAAAAGGGAGACCTCTTAATGTTTTACCTGAAGCAAATCTTAAGGCCCTTGTTCTCCTTTAGCATCATGGTATTATCTTAACATCCAGAAGACATTGCTGCAGTGATAAACCTGTTATGTTGAAGCCTGTTTTGTGAGTTTTGGGAGTCTGGGGCTGTGAATGTCCCCAAACTCGTTATTGTTTCTTACCACCTGGGCTTTGGGCAATCCTTGTACCTCCAGTTGTATGTTTTATGATGGTCCCTGTAATAACAGCTGAGTGGTTAACTGGAAATTTAAATGTGACATTGGAGATATAGAGAAGTTAACAAAGCAGATAGGAGAAAGAGCAAGAGGGAGAATCTATGGAGCTTTTGGCACAGGGGAGTTGAGTACGGTGATGAAACTTATTTTTCTGGAACTGGAGAAAAAGTGACTGATCTTGGTATCCTCTAGAACTTAAGGAAGCAGGGCCCTGTTTGAGTTACCATATATGAGGGAGTATCTTGAGCTGGACAAGTAAAAGGTTTAAGGTGAGACAGGTGCATCCAATGAAAGAGTTCCTCGAGCTTGGCAGCTGTGGAAATTCCAAGAATTACTTTAAAGGGTTCCTGCCATTTAGTGGAAAGGGGTGATGGGCATTGGCCTGGGGGAGAGAATAGTACCTGATCGCCTATTTTAATCAGCACTGGGCATGAATTGGCACACAGTTGAGGTAATGAGTAGTGAGTAAAATCTCATAATAGGGAGCAAAGATGGGATAACAGCGGAGTAAACAGGTGATCAGGAAGGGGAGAGGTTTCAGGTGAGAGGCTGGGGTTTAAAACTGGTCGCCCATGAGTTCTAAGGGCAAGATAAAGAAGGAAGATGTGCCTTAACCAATCCGTCTATCTGGCCACCTCTCACAACGGGAGAACTGCAGCCAGCTTGGCTTGGTCAGGGTTGGGTTCCATAGCAGCACATGAGCATGTGAGAGGAGGGTAAATGTGGGTGCCAGAGCGAGACAGCTGCTGCTGTCAGGCACCAGAGAGGAAGAATGAGCCAGCGGGGCTGATCGAGTAGTTAGAGTGGGCAATGGAGTCTGTGTGGCGTGGGTGCAAGGGGAGGGAGGTGGCAAGGCAGCGGGAAGTAGAGAAGCAGAAGTACCTGTCTGCTGAGGTCAAAAAGGTGTGGATTCCTTAGCGGGGTCCAGAGCAGGAGCTGAAGGAACAGGGATAGGAGCTGAAAGAACGGGGGTAGGAGCTGAAGGAACGGGGTAGGAGCTGAAAGAATGGGGGTAGGAGCTGAAGGAACGGGGGTAGGAGCTGAAAGAACAGGGGTAGGAGCTGAAGGAACTGGGGTAGGAGCTGAAGGAACTGGGGTAGGAGCT
>LOEQ01009207.1:34125-44804 GCA_001685075.1 Bramus lutescens
TTTAAGGGAGTTTTTCATATCCTCTTTAAGGGCTTCTATTGCTTTCATAATGTCGTTTTTTTCTACTTCTTCTGGATTAGGGTGTTCAAGTCTTCCTGTTGTAGGTTCGCTGGGTTCTGGTGTTATCATGTTGTTTTTCAGATTGTGGAAAGAAAAATCCTTTGAGATAAAATTTCAGAAAGTTAGGAATAGATCTTATTTTAAATAATTAGCAAATTCAAATCAAGTTATTGTAGTATTATAAAATAAAGGAAGATGGTTTTTGAGAAGGAATGCTCAGTTTAATCAGTTCCTATAAATCTGTGAAAACCAATAAGATAATGGTTTTATGTTTAAGTTACAAATAGGGTAAGGTCTCTGGATGTGAGGGTGATATGTTTGCAACATATGCTACCCCACTGATCACCAGGGTTGATTTCAGCTGATCTGGCTAGCTAAGTGGGTGTTCCTTTCCTCCTTCAGCACTCCATGTGTGTCCCTCCCAAAGCAGCACACTAAGCTGAAGAGGACAACCTTCTCTGAATAGAGGAGGACTGGTCTCCAGTAAAGGGTATAAATGTAGGTGCACTCTCCTGCTAGAATCTCCAAACAAGCTCACAAATAGAGTAAGACCTTTTTCAATATAACTAAAAAAATAATCTTAATAGAGAATTAAAATTAATGCAAAAAAGGATCCTGACTTTCCCCCCAATGTGGTGTTGCTGTTGTTGTTGCTTCTTTATCAAAAGTCATGTGTGAGGATGGACCTGGTATTATGTCTGGTTCTGCAATTTCACTCTACTACTGAATGTCTTTATTTTCTCCAGTGCTATTCTTTAACACTATGGCTCTGTAGTATAACTTAAAATCAGGAATGGTGATACATTCTGATTTATTATTCAGGATTGTTTTGGCCATTGTGAGTCTTTTGTGCTTCTATATGAATTTAAAGATTTTTTTCAATTTCTGTAAATAATTGCATTTTAATTTACTTAGAGATTGTAAGTACTTTGTACACTGTTTTTGGTAGGTTGGCCATCTTTACAACATTAATACTTCCAGTCAATGAGCATGGAAGGATTAACGTCTTCTAGTGTCTTCCTCACTTTTTTTTTCTCTATTTTAGTTTTCATTGTATAGGGTTTTCACTTCTGGTTAGTTATTGTCAACTTGACACTAGAGTCACCTAGGAGTCGGGAACCTCAGCCGAGGAATTTTTTCCATCCATCAGAGGCCTGTAGGCATCTCTGTGTGGCATTTTCTTAATTGTTGATTGATGACAGAGGGTGAGAGGTCCCACCCACCATGGGTGATGCTGCCTCATAGTCCATCCTGGGACGTATAAGAAAGTTAGCAGCTTTCCTCCAGGGTTCCTGTCTCTACTCCTGCTTAAGCTCCTACCCTGTCTTCCCTCATGATGGGCTGTGATCAGGACATGTGAGCCAAATAATGCTGTTTTCCACAAGTTGGTTCTGGTTAGTGTTTTATTAAAGTAGCAGTAATTTGAATAGAACAACTTCCTTTGTTATGTTTGTTCCCAGTTATTTTTACTTTGTATTGCCTATTTTGGGGGGGAATTTTTTTCTAACTGAATATCATTGCTTGTGACTGATATGTTTAACAACTTTATCATACTTAGTTTAATTTTGGCATGCCGTATTCTTCATCTTATGTTTTCTAATTTGTCAAAATATAGATTTTTGCAGTATGTCCTTAAAATCTTCTGCATTTTATTGGTATCTATTATGTTTCCTTTTTCATCTCTAGTTGTATTAATTTGGTTTTCTCTTTTTATTTTTTAGTTAACATACCTAAAGTTTTGAAAATCTTGTTAATCTTTTCAAAGAACTAATAGAAGAGTATGGAATGTTAAGATTCCATGAATGAGAGAGGTTAGGGGAAAAGTCGGCTTTGTAGCTCTTTTTGGTGGGGAAGACAGAGGAGAGGACAGGAAGGGATGCTATAACCCAATAGGGCCTAAAGAAACTACCTGGTTGCAGCTCCAAGGGTAGGGGTGTGTGGTCAAGTAAAGAGGAGCAGCTGTAGCCTTGAAGACCATGGCTGGAGGTACCTCTGCTTCCAAGAGTACTAGAGGGGTGTCAGACACTCAGTAGTTACTTCCTCTGACCCAGGAACTGTTTACACTGCCCAAAGATGGAATTCATCTAAATACTGCTGTTGGATAGAATGCTGAGCGTTGGTAAGCTGGAAGGTTAGCCTGTTGCAAATGGACTGTAGATAAAGAATAGAGTCCCAGTGTTGCTCAGACCTCAAGGGGACAGCACAGGCACCAATGGAGTCTATTCTGGGCTTCAGCACCAAAATGTAAGTGAGTGTGACTGGTAACAGCTCTGGAGCTGCAAAGATATCCTGACTTATTGGGAAGCCAGGCTATACCTAGAGGTTCAGTAGGACAGCTCTGGAGGGATAGAGCCACAATAGGAAAGCTCTGGTGCTACAATAGGACAGCTTAACCCTGGAGATAAAGGTGTCCTGACTTATTGGGAAGCCAGGCTGCCTAGAGCTACAACAGGGCAGCTCTGTTNAGCCACAGATAGAACATCTCTGGAGGTTGGCGCCACAATAGAACAGCTCAGTTCTAGAGGGAATGGTGTCCTGACTTGTTAGGAAGCCAGGCTGCCTAGAGCTGCAATAGGACAGATCTAGAGAGTAAAGTCACAATAGTACAGCTCTGGAAGCTGGAGTCACACTAGGACAGCTCAGCCATGGAGGGAAATGTGCTCTGACCTGTTGGGAAGCCAGGCTACCTGAAGTTGGGATGTGGTAGGAGATGTTCTTCCCACAGGATATATCAGGCAGCCTTGCTCCTCTTCTAGAGAGCTGCTGCAACTGAGCTCTGCTCTGCTCCCCTAAGGTAACATCCTAGCACAGCTATATCCTCCTCCTCCTCCTCCTCCTCTTCTTTTCTTCCCAAGATGTTACTTTTTCTACTACACTCTGCTAAAGGGGAAATCCCTGCAGAAATATGGCAATCTCCTCCAGCTCCAGTGAAAAGTTGTTACTTTTTCTGCTCAGTCTTGCTCAGCCTTGCTAAGGGAACGTCTCAGCAAGGTTTTACTCCTCAGTCCCCTAAGGGATGTCCCCACAAGGCTCTTCTATTCTGTACTGGCAATTAGAGATCATTACCCACGATTCTTTTGAGAAAACTTTATTTGGGAAGGAGAAGTCCAGGAGAGTGGCTATCTCTGCTAGGGTGGGAAAGGGAAGCCAGCAATTTAACAGGCAGAGGGGCTTATATAGGACTTCTTGAAGGTGGAGTTTTCTCAGGAAGAAGATTTTCTACTCAAGGATTATATAGTTTAGTTGCTCAGAAGAGATTGCTCTGATTTCAGGTGCAAACTGTGTTTCTTTTTCTGGTCATTGTAGTCTTTTGACTCTAATTTTAGGGCCAGAGCATATTTCTTTCACTGACTCTGATTCTAGGGACAAGGAATGTTTCTTTGACACTGGTTTCAGAGTCAAGGAGTGTTTCTGTTTCTGGGTTCAGGGATAAAGTGTTTCTTTCACTGGCCCAGGTTTCTGATCCTGGCTGTGTTACTTTCACTGACTCTGGGTTCAGAGTCAGTGTGCACAGGGATTGGTTGGTTTTCTTTGACTGGCCCCTTGGCTGGCCCTTTTACCCTATAACAACCTCTTCATTTTATTAATTCTTTGTATTGTTTTTCTTGTTTCTATTTTATTAATTTCTGTTCTTGTCTTAATTATTTCTTCCTGTTGATTGTTTTGGGGTATTATTTGTTCTTTTCTTTCTAAGACTTTAGGGTGAATAATTAAGTTGTTTGTTTGGATTATCTGTGTTTTTTTAATGTAGGGGGTTAGAGTTATAAAATATCTCTTAGGATTTCCCTCCTTGTATCTTACAGATTTTTTCATATANTATATATCAACCAAAAATGACATAGCAAGTTGCAGTAAGACTAGGCACCTCCCCTCATATTAAGGCTAGACAAGGCAATTTAGTATGAGGAAAAGGATTTCAAAAGCTGGCAAAGGAGTCAGAGACAGCTCCTGCTCTTATGGTTAAGAGTACCATAGAAAACCAAGCTCCACAACTGTAACATAATATGCAGAATGCCTAGGACTGTCGAATGCAGGCTCCCTGGTTGTCAGTTCGGTCTCTGTAAGCCCCTGTGAGCCTAGGTTATTGATTCTGTGGGTTTTTTGTGATGTCCTTGACCCCTCTGGCTCCTGAAATCCTTCCTTCCCTGCTTCTATAGGATTTCCTGAGCTCCACCTTATGTTTGTCTGGATTTCTGCATCTGTTTCCTTCAGTTACTTCAGTTACTGGACAATGACCCTCAGATGACAATTGGTCTAGGCACCAATCCAAAAGTATGTTATTAGGGATCATTCCATCACCCTTTTTGACAGTAGTGTTTGGCTTTATTACAGGTCTCTGAGCTCGATAACCTTGGGCATCCAGGCACTACAGGAATAGGATCCCTCTTGTGGCATGGGCCTCAAGATCAACCAGTCATTAGTTAGCCACTTCCACAATTTCTGCACAACTTGTAGGCAGAACAAACTGTAGATTAAAGGTTTTGTGGCTGGGTTGGTATCCCAATCCCTACACTGGAATTCATGCCTGGTTACATGTATCAGGAAAGCTGCGTGTTTGTCCCGGCAGCCCAGAACTGAAATGACCACACAGAAACTGCATTAATTAAAACACTGCTTAGCCCATTAGCTCTAACTTCTTATTGGCTAACTCTTACATCTCAGTTTAACCCATTTCCATTAATCTGTGTATTGCCATGTGGCAGTGGCTTACCAGGAAGGATTCTGCATGTCTGACTCTGGCAGCTCCATGGTGGCTCTCTGACTCTGCTTTCTTCCTCCTAGAATTCAGTTCTGTCTTCTCCACCTATCTAAGTTCTGCCCTATCAAAAGGCCAAGGCAGTTTCTTTATTTGTTAACCAATGAAAGCAACACATAAATAGAAGGACCTTCTACACCAGTTACAGGAGATGGCCATTTCAGATACCATATCCCCCATTGCTAGCAGTCTTAGCTACAGTCATCGTCATTGATTCCTATGAGTTTCCCTTGCCCTAGATTTCTAGCTCATCCCCCAAGATGCTCCCAACCCAGTTGTTTCTCCCAGTACTCTCTCCCTCCATGAGTATGCTCTCCCATCCATCACCTGACCCCCCCATTCCCATTCCCACCCACCCCATCTTGACATCTTGATGACAGTTATATTTCCTCTTCCCAAGGAGATCTGAGAGTCCCTCTTGAGTCGTCCTTGTTACTTAGTTTCTCTGGATCTGTGGATTGTAGCATGGTCATCCTTTACTTACAGCTAATATCCACTCACATGCCATGTTTGTCTTTCTGGGTCCAGGTTACCTCACTCAGGGTGATTCTTTTTCTAGTTACATCCATTTGTCTGCAAATTTCATGATGTTGTTTTTTAATAGTTGAGTAATACACCGTTGTGTAAATGTACCACATTTTCTTCATCCATTCTTTAGTTGAGGGACATCTAGGTTGTCTCCAGTTTCTACCTATTATAAATAAAACTACTATGAACATAGGTGAGCACATGCCCTAGTGGTAAGATGAAGCATTCTTTGGGTTTATGTCCAGGATTAGTGTAGCTGGGTTTTAAGGTAGATTGATTCCTAGTTTTCTGAAATACTGCTATATTGATTTCCATTGTGGCTGCACAAGGTTTCATTCTCAATAGCAGTGGAAGAATGTTCCCCTTGCTCTAAATCACCCCCAGGATGAGGTATCACTTTTGATCTTAGCCATTCTGACTGGTGTATGATGGAATCTCAGAGTCACTTTGATTAAGTGCTTCTCAGTCATTTGAGATTCCTCTGTTGATAATTCTATGTTTGGAGCTATACCCCATTTTTAAATTGGATTATTTGATTTGTTGATGTCTAGTTTCTTGGGTTCTTGATCTATTTGGAAACTAACATTTTGTCAGATATGGAGTAGTAAGGATTTTTTTCTCATTATGTAGTCTGTCATTTTGTCCTATTAATGTTATCATTTGCCTTACAGAGATTTCATTTTTATGAGGTCCCATTTATTAAGTGTTGATCTTAGTGTCTATGTGATTGCCATTCTGTTCAGGAAGTTGTCTCCTATGCTAATGCATTCAAGGCTATTTCACACTTTCTCTTATGTCAGGTTGGGTGTCTGGTTTTAGATTGAGGTCTTTGATCCACTTGGACTTGAGTTTTGTACAGAGTGATAGATATGGATCTATTTGCATTCTTCTACATGTCAATCCAGTTATGCCAGCACCATTTGCTGAAGATGCTTTCTTTTTCCACTGTGTAATTTTGGCTTCTTAAAAAGAATCAGGTTTCCCTAGGTGTGTGGATTTATTTCTGGGCCTTAATTTGATCCCATTGACTATCCTGTCTGTTTTTATGCTAATATCATGCACTTTTTATTATTATAACTCTGTATAAAATCTTGAAATCAGGAATGTTGATACCTCTGGAAGTTCTTTTATTGTACAATATTGTTGTAGTTATCTTGGTTTTTGTTTGTTTGTTTGTTTTTCCGTATGAAATTGAGTATTATTATTTTGAGGTTTGCAAAGAATTGTGTTGGGAAATTTAATCTGTAGATTGCTTTTGGTAAGATGGACAGCTTTACTATTTTAACTCTACCAATCCATGAGCAGGAAGATATTTCCAATTTCTGATATCTTCTCTAATTTATTTCTTCAATGACTTGAAGTTCTTGTCATACAGATCTTTAACTTGCTTGGTTAGAGTTACACCAAGATATTTTATATTATTTGTGGTCATTGTAAAAGGTGGTGTTTCCCTGATTTCTTTCTCAGCCTGTTTACCATTTGCATACAGGAGGGCTACTGATTTTTTTTTAGTTAATCTTGTACCTATCCACTTTGCTGAAGGCATTTATCATTTATAGGAGTTACCTAATAGTATTTTGGGGGTCATTTATGTATACTATCATTAATCTACAAATGGCAATACTTTGACCATAGCAAATCTTATTAAAGAAAGTATTTCATTGAAGTAGCTTATATTTTCAGAGGTATAGGCCATTATCATTATGGTGCACCATGGTGGCATGCAGGCCAAAATGGTGCTAAAGAAGTAGCTGAGAATCCTGCATCTTGACTGTCAGACAACAGGAAGTGGTCTAAACCACTGGGTGTGACTTGAGCATTATGAGCTCTCAAAGCCTGCCTCTACAATGACACATTTCTTCCAACAAGGCAATACCTTCTCTAACAAAACCACATCCCCTATTAATAATACTACACCCCTTGAGCTTACGGGGGCCAATTACATTCAAACTACCACTTAAAATTAAAACATTTCCAAACAAAGCATTATGAGACAAAAACACTCCAAAATACCATTAAGTGTTTTTTGTTTTTTTTTTTGACCATCTACTATTGTGCATGAGCTCTGCTTTTTTGTTTTTTTGTTGGGTTTTTTTTTGTGGTGGTGGGTGGTGGGGTTTTTTGTTTTGTTTTGGGTTGGGTTTTTGGGGGGTTTTTTGGCTTTTCAAGACTAGGTTTCTCTCTAGCTTTGGATCCTGTCCTGGAACTAGCTCTTGTAGACCAGGCTGGCCTTGAACTGACATATATCTGCCTGCCTCTGCTTCCTGAGTGCTGGTATTAAAAGCATGTACCACCACCATCCAGCAAGGTCTGCTCTTAAGTATAGTTTAGTATAGCCAGTGAGACTCCTTTGGATAAAACTAACTTTTAAACTTTTCAAGTTGTTGCCACTCAGAGATAGCTTCTGGGTTAGGAATGGGGACTCATGCCCACTTCCCTTATTAGTACTTGGAGTCCATTTAGCTTGGACTTGTGCAGCCCCTGCGCACACTCCCACAGTCTCTGTGAGTGCATATGTCCTCAGAAAGGCACTGATTTCTTATTTTTCCATCCCCATTGGCTATAACACACTCTCCATTATTCTGCTAAAAAGTGCCTTGATCCCTGAGGGGAGGGTTTCAATGGAGACATCCTATTCAGGGATGAATATGCCAAGGTCCCTCACTATCTGCACGTTGTCCGGGTATGAGTCTCTGCATTTTTTCTTGTCTTTTGTAGGAAAAAGCTTCCCAAATGAATGAGACACTGATCTATGGGTATAGAAGGATGTTGTGAGGAGTCATTTTATAACTACATTCCTTTAGCAGAACAACAGTATTTTGTTTTCACCTGGGTCTATGGCCTGTCTGGTCTCAAGTTCTTGGCTACCCAAACAGTATCAGACATGGGTTACATCTCATGGAGTGGGCCTTAAATCCAATCAAATGGTGGCTGGTTACTTCTACAGCTTGTGTGCTACTATTGGACTAGCTTATGACAGAGGCAGGTCAACTATGTAGAATGAAGGGTTTGGAGCTGGGTTTGTGGCTACCTTTCTCTTCAAGTAGTGTTCAGAGTACCTTCCAGTATTATTACCGTAAGCAAGTAGTGGTGAACTTCTCCATGTTCAATAAGATATGTAGGTACTGTCCTCAGCAACAGGGCCTCACCATTAGTTTGAAGAGGGCAGCCAATAGCCTCTATTGTTTTTATCTAAATTGTTCTGTTTACCAATAAAGATTTGGGAGTCAGATGTTAGGATGAAAACCTGCTAGATCAGAGAAGCCAAGAAGTAACCAGCTGATCTGCCTTTTTGGCTGAAGATCCAGCAAGAGACCATTTCTCCATCTGTCCCAAACCAAAAGACCACAAATCTCTACGTCTTTCCTTGCTTCTTTCTCTGCCTCTCTCTAAACATATGACAAATTCCTCCAAATCTCTATGGCTAACTAGTCACTGGCTCTGCCCCGATCCAGGGTTGATTTTTATTAACACAGACTCGGGTTTCACAATGTGCAACATTTCCCCTCTTTTGTCTAAATAAAAAGGGAAGGTTTTAACTCTAACACACTAAAACTATATACAATAAGAGCAATAATCAAGTAAGAATTACATGTAAGCAGAGACTGCACTTTCATTTTCCAACCACCCAGTCTCAAATAATCACACAGAATCTATATTAATTACAGTACTGTTTGGTCAATGGCTCAGGCATATTCCTAGCTAGCTCTTATATCTTAAATTAACCCATTTCTATCAATCTGTGTATTGCCACGAGGCTGTGGCTTACCAGGCTTACCAGTAAGGTTCTGACCAGTAAGCTACATGGCATCTCCTTGACTCTGCCTATTCTCTATCTATCTATTTATCTATCTATCCATCTGTCTATCTATCTATCTATCTTTGTTCAGATTTCTCACCTGGCTTTACTCTTATAAGCCATTGGCCAAAACAGATATATTTATTAACCAATAAAAATATTAGAATATACAGAAGTACATCCCACATCATCTCCCTTTTCTTCTGTCTAAATAAAAAGGAAGGTTTTAACTTTACCACAAGAAAATTACATATAACAAAACAGTTATCAAGCAAGAATTACAGTTAAAATATTTAGTCTATTTGTATAAGGCAAAAATTAAAGAAAATATTCTATCATCTATCTTATCTTTGTGAGTCAAAAGTTTCCTATCTAATTTATCTTTTCTAACCCACCCCTCCCCCAAACCTGCCTGTTCACCTGTGAGCTCAGTGGAACCCTGAAACACAGCTTGCTCCAATACTGAGAGGACCTAAGAGATGAGTCAGTGGCCACGGGGCCAGACAGCCAGATGCCCCACTCTCTAGGACCTCCCCAGTGAGACAAAACCCAAGGGCCCCTCCCCAACTCCCTTGGCTTTTCTAGACAGCCAGCAGGGAGTTTTCCTGCAGCTAAGCTATCCTCCAACCCACCTTCCCGCAAAACCTGCCTATTCTCCTGCAAGCTCTGGGAAACCCTGAAACACAGCTGGCTCCAATACTGAGGGGACCTAAGAGCCTGTGAGCTCCATGGAACCCTTAAACACAGCTTGCTCCAATACTGAGGGTACCTAAGAGACAGCCACAGCAAAGATTGGACCAAGATGCCAAGACACTGCTGGCCTCATTTGAAGGAAGAGATGGGTAGGCACCAATGCAAGAATTACTCCAACATCCTAAAAAGCAACATGGTATCACCAGAACTGAGCGAACACACAAAAGGAAGATTTGATCATCCTACACAGAAGAAGCAGAATAAAATGACTTTAAATGTAACTTTATGAAAATGGTGAAGATCTCTAAAGAGGAAATGAAAAACTCCCTTGAAGAAATGGAAGAGAAGACAAACAAAATACCTCAAAGAAAACCAAGAAAAAAAATCAAACCAGTGAAGGAAACAGTTCAAGATGTGAAGACTGAAATAGCGGTAATAAATAAAACACAAACTGCGGGAAGTCTGGATATGGAAAATCTGGGTAAATGAACAGAAACTACAGGGCCAAGTATAACCAACAGAATACAAAAGATAGAAGAAATGATCTCAGGTGCTGAAGATACTATAGAGGAAATAGACTCATTGGTCAAAGAAAACTTTAAATCCAACAAATTCTTAAAACAAAACAGTCTGGAAATCTGGGACATCATGAAAAGATCAAACCTAAGAATAATAGGGGTAGAGAAGGAGAACTCCAACTCAAAGGTACAGAAAATAAATTCAACAAAATCAGAGAAGAAAATTTTCCCAAGCTAAAGAAGGATATCCTTATGAAGGTACAAGAAACTTAAGAACACCAAATAGACTGGATCAAAAAAAAATCCCCTTGCCATATAATAATCA
>LOEQ01009207.1:91410-116357 GCA_001685075.1 Bramus lutescens
GTGGGTGCTGTGGTGCAGGTGGGTATCCTGTGGCCTCAGCCCCAGGAGAGGAGTGGCATGCCATGCACTGCACACCAAAGGTTGTTTTTATCTGTTGTTCTATTTACCAATAATGACTTGGGAGTCAGATGTTGGGGTGAAAACCTGATAGTTCAGAGAAGCCAAGAAGCAACTAGCTGACCTTCTTTTTCTGCCTGAGACCCAGCAAGAGAGCATCTCTCTATCCATCTCAGACCAGACAGACTGCAAATCTCTAAGGCCCTATCTACTACTTCTTGGGCATCTCTCGATCCATATTTCTGGCTCCTCTGTATTCTCTATGACCAATTCCTGTGCCACCCCCTGACCCAAAGTTGATTGGAGTAACACAGGCTCAGGCTTTCACAGTATGATCAAAGCAACAAGCTTTGGCAATAGCCCTAGTAATCTGAGGGGTTTTCCTGGGGCTCCTTTAGGCAACAGCTCAACTGGATGTAACCCATTCCTGGTATTGGAGTTTTGTATTAAGTAATTGAGTATTGATATCGGAGTACTTGGTATTGAGAGATATCTAGTGGTGCTGTCTTTCCCCTGTTATTTGGTGATTCCATTTAGATTTCTTTCATATATGTAAATGAAAATTAAAGCTAATTCTGCTAGAGTAGGCTTCCATATTACCTCTCAAGTGGCCCTTAGTGTTATTTATCCCTCCTCATACTCTGCCACTCCCCCCTTCTCCCTCACTCCATTTGATCCTCCCATTATAATCTCTCCATATCTATATATTCTATTTTCCCTACCTTAGTAGTTCCTTCTCCAAACCCCCGTTCCCTTACTCCACACCTAATCTCTGTGATTAAGTTGATAGTAGCATGCTTAGCAAAGGCTTAAAAGCTAACATCCGCATATAAAAGACTGCATACCATATTTGTCTTTGGAGTCTGTGTTACCTTGCACAGGATGACTTTTTTTCTACTTTAATCAATTCAACTGTGAATTTCATTTCTTTTTAACCTCTAACTAATGTTCTAGTATAAATGTATCATTTTTATTATCCATTTATCTATTGATAGACATTCAGGTTAGTTCCAGTTTCTGAGCATTGTGTGTAGAGCAGCAATGAGCAGAGAGGAGCAGCTGCCTCTGTGGTAGGATGCAGCATCCTTCAGGTACATACCCTAGAGTGGTATAGCTGCATCTTGAGATAGATCTATTCCCGGCTTCCTGAGGAACTGCCACACTGATTGCCATAGTGACTGTGCAAATTTGCACTCCCATCAGCAATGAATGAGTGGCCCCCTTATTCCATATCTTTGTCATCATGAGCTGTTGTTTGTTTCATTAATCTTGGCCATTTTTACTGGTGGAAGATGACATCTCAAAACAGCTTTGATTTGCATTTCCCTGATGATTAAGAATGAACATTTCTTTAAGTATCTCTCAGCAATTTGTGCTTCATCTTTTGAAAACTCTCTATTTAGATCTGCACACCATTTTTAAATTGAGTTGTTTTCTTGATGTCCGATCTGTTTCTTAGTCCCTTGTATATTTTATATATTAGCCTTCCCTTTCCAGTAGTCCCTTGCAGTAGTTTCCCCTTCTGTGCCCCCCAACCTGATCTCTCATGTTCCCATCCCTACCCATCTGTAGTCCACTCATGAAATCTCTCCTATTTCCCCTTCCCAGGGAGATCTGGGAATCCCTCTTTGAAACTTCCTCGTTATCTAGTCTCTCTAGGTCTGCGGATTGTAGCTAATATCCATTGATGAGTGAGTACATACCATATTTGTCTTTCTGGGTCTGAATTACCTCACTCAGGATTTTTTCTAGTTCCATCCATTTGCCTTCAAATTTCATGATGCCATTGTTTTTAACAGCTGAGTAATGCTCCATTGTGTAAATGTTCCACGTTTTCTTTACCCATTCCTCAGTTGAGAGACATCTACTGTTTCCAGGTTCTGACTATTACAAATAAAGCTGTTAGGAACATAGTTGAGCAAGTGTCCTTGTGATATTATTGAGCATTCTTTGGGTATATGCTCCAGAGTGGTATAGATGAGTCTTGTGGTAGATTGATTCCCAGTTTTCTGAGAAACTGCCATATTGATTTTCAAAGTGGCTCTCCCACCAGCAATAGAGGAGTTTCCCCTTACTCTGTATTCTCTCCAGCATAAGTTCTCACTTGTATTTTTGACCATAGCCATTCTGATAGGTGTAGGATGGACTCTCAGATTAATTTTGGTTTGCATTTCCCTAATGCCTAAAAATGTTGAACATTTCCTTAAATGTTTCTCAGACATTTGATGTAGAGTTGTTAAAGATTTTTCCCATTCTAGAGCCTGCTGATTTGTCTGAATAAGTGCCATTTGCCATATAGAAGCCTTTCAGTTTCATGAGAACTCACTTACTAATTGTTGCTACTGGTGCCTGTGCTATTGGTGTCCTGTTCAGAAGTATTTTCCTGTGCCAACGAGTTTGAGACAATTTCCATTTTCTCTTCTATCAGTTCAGGGTGTCTGGGCTTGTGTTGAGGTCCTTGATCCATTTGGAGTTGAGTTTAGTTTAGAGTTTTAAATATGGACATACTGGCATTCTTCTGCATACAGCCATCCAGTTTGATCAGCACCATTTGTTGACGAGGTTGCCTTTTTTTCTAGTTTGTATTTCTGACTTCTTTGTTAAAAATTATGTGTCCATAGGTGTGTGTGCTTATATATGGGCCTTCAATTAAAGTCCATTGATGGCTGTTTTTGTGCCAATACCATGCTGTTTTTTATTACTATAGCTGTGTGGTACAATTTCAAATTGGGGATGGCGATACCTCCAGCAGCTCTTCTATTATTCAGGAGTGTTTTAAATATCCTGATTTGGGTGAGGGGTTGTTGTTTGTTTATTTGTTTGGTTTTTGGTGTGTTTTCATATGAAGCTGAAAGTTCTCCTTTCAATTTATGTAAAGAAATGTGTTGGAATTTTGATGGGGCTTCCATTGAATCTGTAGATTGCTTTTGATAGCATGACCAATCCCTGAGCATGGGAGATTTTTCCATCTTCTGATTTTTTTCTTCAGTGTCTAAAAGTTTTTCATGCAAGCCTCTTATTTGATTGCTTAGAGTTGCCCCAAGATTTTTTTTCTTTTAGGCTACTGTGAAAGGTATTATTTCCCTGATTTCTTTCTCATTCAATTTGTCATCTGTATATAGAAAGGCTACTGATTTTTGTTTGTAATTTTGTATCCTGCTATTTTGCTGAAAGTGTTTTTTCAGTTGGGGAAGATGCCAGGTAGAGTAATTAGGGTCATTTATGTACACAATCTTATTATCTGTAAATAAAGATACCTTGACTCCTTCCTTTTCATTATCTTATTGCTCTAGCTAAGGATTCAAGTACTATATTGAATAAGTATGAAGACATGGACAACTTGTCTTGTTCCTGATTTTAGTGGTGTTGGCTGTGGGCTTGCTGTGAATCACTTTTATTATGTTGAGGTATGTCCCTTGTATCCCTAATCTCTCCAGGACTTTTATCATGAAGGAATGTTGGCTTTGTCAAAAGCCTTTTCTGTATCTAATCAGATGACCATGTGATTTTTGTCTCTCAGTCTATTATATTGTGAATTAGATTTTTCAGTTCACATATGTTCAACCACCACCACATCTCTGGGATGAAACCTATTTGATCATGGTGGATCATCTTTTTGGTGTGTTCTTGGATTTGGTTTGCAACTGTTTTATTAAGAATTTTTGCATCTACGTTTGTAAGGGAAATTTGTCTGTTATTTCCTTTCTTTGTTAGATACTTATTGGTTTAAGTATCAGGGTAAATGTGACCTCATAAAAGAAATTAGGCAATGTTTCTTCAGTTTCTATTTTGTGAAAAGATTGGGAGAGCATTGGCAATAATTCTTTGAAAGTCTGGTAGAATTCTAAACTGAATTCATCTGGCTCTGGGCTTTCTTTTCTGGTTGGAAGACATTTAATTACTGGTAAAAATGTTTAAAGTCACTAATGTATGCTATCATATTATCTGTGAGTACAGAAATTTGGACTTGTTTCCTTTCTATAGCCCCTTGATCTCCCTCAGTTGCCTTATTTCTTTAGGTAAGACTTCAAGTACTGTATTGAATACATATAAAGAGAGCAGACATCCTTATCTTATTCCTGAAGGAAATGCTTTGAACTTCTCCCTATTTGGGCCTCTATTATTTGGAGGTATGTCTCTTGTATCCCTAATCTCTCCAGGACTTTTATCATGAAGGAATGTTAGATTTTTGGCAAAGACCTGTTCTGTATATAATCAGATGATCATGTGGTTTTTATCCTTCAGTCTGTTTACATAGTGAATTACATTCATCGATGTGCATATGTTGAACCATCTTTGCATCTCTGGAATGAAGCCTACTAGATCATAGTGGATCATCATTTTTATGAGTTTTGGGTTTAGTTTGCATGTACTTTATTGAAATTTTTTGTATGTATGTTAACGAGGGATGTTGGTCTGTAATTTTCTTTCTTTGTTGGGTCTTAGTGTGTTTTAGGTATCAGGGAGACTTTTAATTACTACTTCTGTTTCAGAAAGGGTTATGGGTCTATTTAAATTGTGTGCCTGATCTTGATTTAACGTTGATAGGTCACACAGATAAAGAAATTTATCCATCTTATTTCCAGTTTGGAGAAGTACAGATTTTAAAGTATGTCTTTATGATTTTCTGGATTTCCTTGGTGTCTGTTGTTATGTCTCCAATTTTATTATTTTTGGTCTTTCCTATCTTTAATTTAACTAAGGGATAGATCATCAATCTTAGTGATTTTCTCAAAGAATCAACTTATTCTTTCATTGGTTCTTCATATTATTTTTATTTGTTTCTATTTTATTGATTAATCAAACCCTGAGTTTGATTAATTTTTTGTCATCTACTCCTTTAAGGTGTTATTTTTCTTTTTGTTGTAGATTTTTCAGGTACACCTTTAAGTTTCAAGTATGAGCTCTCTCCAGTTTCTTATATGTAGGCACTTAGTAATATAAACTTGCCTATTAGAACTGCCTTCATTGTGTCCCATAGGTTTGAGTATGTTGTGTTTTCATTTTCATTCAATTCTAAAAAGTTTTTTATTTCCTTCTTAATTTCAGTCTTGACCCATTTTCATTAAGTAGTAAATTGTTCATTTCCCATGAGTTTGTAAGCTTCCTGTTGTTGTTGATCTTCAGTTTTAATCCACAGTGTTCAAATAGGATGCAGAATATTATTTCAATTTTCTCATATCCATTGAGGCTTTCTTTGTGTTTGAGTATGGGGTCAATTTGGAGTAAAGTTCCATGAACTGATGAAAAGACGGCATTTTGTATGTGTGTGTGTGTGTGTGTGTGTGTGTGTGTGTGTGTGTGTGGTGTGTGTGTGTGTTAGGGTAAAATGTTCCATAAATATTTGTTAAGTATATTTGATTTATGATGCTATTTAACTCCAGCACCTCTCTGCTTAGTTTTTATCTTGATAACCTGTCTGTCGGTGAGAACAGGGTATTGAATGCCCCTAATATTACTGTGTAAGACCCAATGTATAATTTTTAACTGAAGTAGTGCTTCTTTCATGAACTTGTGTTTGTTGCATAAATGTTTAAATTGCAATATAGATTTTTCCTTTGATGAGTATGTAGTACCCTTCCCTATCTGTTATAATTAGCTTTGATTAGAATTCTGTCAGATATTAAAATGTCTACACCTCCTTGCTTCTTAGATCCATTTTCTCGTAATATCTTTTTCCATTCTTTTACCCTGAGATGATGTCTATCCTTGATGTTAAGGTGTTTCTTGAATACAACAGAAAGATGGATCCTGTTTTCAAATCCAGTATCTTAGTCTGTGCCTTTTTTATTGAGGAATTGAAGGCAAAACTGTTGGGAGTAATAAATGACTAAGGCTTTTTTATTCCTATTATCTTACTGTTATGCTATAGATTCCACCCCATTTTGATTTACTGGCCTAGAATTATTTATTACTTATGTTTTCTCGGATGTGGTTGACCTCTACAAATCAAAATTTTCCTTCTAGTGCATTCTGTAGAGCTGATTGTGGATAAATGCTGCTTAAATTTAGTTTTTCATGAGATGTTTTTCTCTCTCCATCTATTGTGATTGATAGTTTTGCTGAGTACAGTAATTAGGTCTGGCATCTGCAGTTTCTTAGCGTTTTTCCAGGCCCTTCTAAATTTTAAAGTTTCCATTGAGAAGTCAGGTGTTATTCCATTGCATCTGCCTTTATGTGTTACTTGGTCTTTTTTCCTTACAGATTTTAACTTTCTTTGTCTCTTTTATACATTTATTGTTTTGATTATTATGTGTTTGAGATACAGTCTATTCAGCATTCTGTATGCTTCTTGTACCTTGGTAGGCACCTACTTATTTAGGTTACAGAAGTTTTCCTCCATGATTTTGTTGAAAATATTTTCTGTGTCTTTGCCCTGGGTCTCTTCTCCTTCCTCTATTCTTTTTATTCATAGATTTAGTCTTTCCGCAGTGTCCCCAATTTCCTGGATGTTCTGTGCTTGGATCTTTTAATATTTAACCTTTGCTTTGACTGAGGTGTCAGTTTCTTCTACTTTGTCTTCAGCTCCTGAGATTTTTCTCGTCCATATCTTGTACTCTGTTGGTGAGGCTTGCCTCTGAGGTTTCTGTTTAACTTCTGAAATTTTTCATGCCCAGTTTATCTCAGTATGTGTTTTCTTTGGTGATTCTATGTCTTTGTTAAATTCTTTCATGTCACGAATTGTTTTTTATTATCTTATTCTACTGTTTCTTTGTGGTTTTGCAGACTTCATTAAAGGATTCATTCATGTTCTCTCTAAGGCCCTTGATCATATTCATAACAGTTATTTTGAAATCCTTGTCTAGTAGTACTTCAGCTATATTGCATTTCTCAGATTCTACCATAATAAGGTTACTGGGTTTTTGTGGCTGTTAATGTTTTGTGTTTTTTTTCACTGGTGTCTAGGCAACTGGGATGATTGAGGTGATTCTAGGTGTTAATATCTGGTCTTATCTTTGTTGGGTGGATGATCTATTTCTTCATTTCTGTTGCTCTCCCTGGATTTTAGCAAGTGTAGTGGCTGTGGGTTGCCTGCTATTGAGAGAGCTTGAGTAGGTCAGTAGATTGCAGAGAGGGGTAGAGATGGGCTAACAGAGAAGAAGTCTGAGAGAGGCTTTAGGGAAGAGATAGGGGTTCTGTTCATGTGTACGGGTGGGTCACCTGGGGAGTTGGAGATACAGTGCGAAGAGGAGATCCTGCAAGTAGGTTATGGTAAGACTAAGAATTGCTTGGAAAGACAGGAATGAAAGGGTTAGAGGGAAGCCGATCTGAACCGAGAGTTAGATTCTCCAGTGAATGAAATTCAAGTAGGAGGAGGGGGATCAATACGCAGCGGTTGTTATTGGGCGAAGGGTGCGAATGGAGAGACTATAGTGAAGGGCAGGAAGAATGACATTATTCCCCTGCCTGTACCCCTGCCAGGTGTGGACACTGGTTGTCTCAGTAGAGGGTGTGTCTAGGTATCGGAGCTGATGTGAAGGCGTGGGGCTATGATGGGATGGCTGAGAGGGCTCACGAAGAGGAGGAAACCCGAGCCCATTCCAAGGTTTGTCAGCATCCCCTGGGAACTGAGGTAGGATGAAAAGGCCCCTGCAGGCAGGCTGCTACGGGTCTAAGGATGAGGCTGGAGTGGTCCTAATGGATGGTAGTGAGAGTGAGAATTGCCTACCTGAGTGTCAGCCTGGAGTGGCCAATGGATCCCAGATAGTGTCTCTGGATATCTGTAGCTGACAGAAAGGGATGGGGGAAGGGAAGAAAGCTGATCCACCACAGGGTTTGGTGGCACTCTCAGGAAATGGGGGTGAGGTGGGAGACCTTGCTCATAGTCTGCTACAGGGCTGGGAAGAGACTGGGAGGACTGTGATAGCCGACAGAAGGGAGACTGTAAATCACCTGCCTGACTCCCAGCCGCCACAGCTACTCTCTCTGTTGATTTTTTGTTTGGAGGATTTGACTTTCGGAGAAACTGAGGCATTAATAGCACCTATTATGGTGTTACAGTAAATCTGTCATTTTATGCTTTTTGAAGTTAGGTGCACTTGAATTTGGTGCATGTGTTTAGGGTTGGAACATTCCCTTGATAGGTTGTTCCCTTAATCAGTATGAAGTGACTGTCTTTATCTCCTCTGGCTAGTTTTGATTTGAAGTCTATTTTGTCAGCTATTAGGATAGAAACCCCTGCTTGTTTCCTTATTCCATTTGCCTGAGATGTCTTTGCCTTGCTTTTCACTCTGAAGTAATCACTACCTTTGGTGATGATGTGTTTCTTAGAGGCAGAAGAATAATGGATCCTGTTTTTTCAGTCCAGCCTTAATCTACATCTATCATCTAGATAAGAGTCACCAACTCTCCATTACATTTCCATTAGTAGGCCCCTGAATGAATCCTCCAAAAACCTGTGAGACTGGCCCCTATTATTCTCATTTCACCAATGAGAAAACTGACCTGCAGAGGAAAGCTAATGGCCTATGACCTGGTATTTCCTGGATACCAGATACAAGATTGTATCTTTCTGCCTAGGTGTCAATGTGGGACAAAGAGGAAGGTGCTGGAAGCAGAGGAACAGGGTAGCCACGCCAGCAATGCAAGGTCATCTTTTGATCCAAATCAGAGGACTCCAGAACCACACTCTTGATATTTGAACCTCAAGCTCATGGTCCCTGAGTGTCCCTCCCCCAATCCAGAATCCAGGCTTGTTTTCTCTCTAAAAGTGGCTCAGGCTCTGCAGCAACCATACCCTGGGGACTACCACTCTCTGGGGCTCATACAGGTCAGCCTCAGTGACAGCACCAGGAGGACCGCATTTCCCTAATCCCCACTTCCACAGAGAGAAGCCATGGACATCTAGTACCTACAGGAGCTGCTGTGCCCCTTATGTGAGTCACAAGTCTTCTGAGCAGGGGTGTGAGGCCCCACTGGAGGCAGACACCACATAGCAGTAGAGCAGGTCTTCTGGATTGACTGTCCATGAACACCAGCCATGTGCTGACTTGAGCCATTCTATTTGCTGTACCTTTGCTCAACACTTCCTCCCTTGTTCAATAAAAAGCACAGGTATTTCATCAAACACTGAGGACCTGGAAGCAGACAAGTCAGAGCCATGCCTGCAAGATAGAAATATTGGAATCATCACCCTGATAACATAAGTTCCTGTGGAGGGGAACCATACAGTGTTTAAGAGTCTACAAGTTAGATCATCGTTTAGAGCATCATGATTGTGGAAAGTTGGAATGTCACAATGTCACAGGTCCAGGGTCAAATCACCTTGGGATGTCCTTAGTCCCTTTTCCTGCCCACCTCTATGTCTGCCCTGACATCTTTTTAACCATCAGACAAAACCTTTGGGATGTGTTAACAGACTGCTAGCTTCCACCAATCCAAGAGCTAATAATGCCACCAGAGAGCAGAGAGTAGCTTTGTAACCCGCCTACCCGATACTCCCATCGATGTATTTTTAAAATGCCTTGATTTATGACTTTCTTTGTTCTGTTACTATAAAAACTTCATGAAATGGTTACCAGTTTAGAACACAGTATTTGGGGCAACCCGAATCTGTTCCAAAGCCATAGTCACTCATACTTGGCTCTAGAATAAAGAGATGAGAGTGGTATTTGGGGTTGACCCCCTATTTGCTAGTTAATAGTGCACAATGAGAGTACGGGCAGAGCCTGGGTGTATAGGAAGCCCATGACTGGGCCTCTCCGAGGGAGAGAAGCTGAGGCTGCCAGGGGCAGGACCACCTGGAGAGAGGGTGACTAAGGACAGGGGTGGTGCCAGAATCAACCAGCTTCTGCAGCAGACAGTGACAGCACTGTCTGGCCTTCACTGATGACCTAGCAGTGTCCTCCTGGATATTCACCCCTACAGTCTGCACATAGCACACCATGAACTGAGCACTGTTGAGTACCAGGCTCTCCCCCAGCCTGGAACCTGTTGGTATGATCCCATTCTGATTTCAGAGGCTATGCCTTTACACACACAAACAGACATTGGTACACATATATACATAGAGACACACAGGGAACGGATACACAGACATACAGAGAGATGGAGACACACACAGAGAAAATGGATACTCATTGACACAAACACATGGCTACACAAACACACACACATAAAGAGAGGCATTGATATACACATACACATGGAAATACACACAGAGGCAACAGTTATACACAGATACACAGAGAGACACACGGCTACACACAAACACACGTGCACATACACAGAAAGATACACACACTCAGACATTGATACACATACACGCATGGAGACACACATAAAAGGAACAGATACACATACACACTGAGAAATGGAGACACACACACAGAACAGACACACAGACACATAGAGAGACACATGACTATACACACCCATACAGAGAGACACTGATACACAGACACACATAGAGACACACCCAGAGGGAACAGATACACATAGACATACATAGAGAAACATTTCTACACATACATACACACATACACATGTACACACACACACACACACACACACACACACAGCAGCTCTGCCTCTTTTTAGCCTGGAGGATATTGTTAGAGCAGTGTAGAGGAACCACTGGTGACAGGGCATCCTTGGGATTGGAAGGAAACCTCCCATCCAGGGAAATTCTCACCCTGCAGGAAGGTCTGTGACCTCACTCCATCCTCTGTCCCAGAGAGAGTAGCCATGTACTGTTCTGTTTGGCCAGCCTCTCCCCAGTCCAGGCTATGGGTGGTCCTCTCTGAACTCTGCGACTTTGGAGACCCTGCCATGTCACACAAAGGCCCAGTAAAAGCAGAGATCCTGTTCAAAGGGGGAAAGTATGGAAGACAAATTTTGGTGGCCTCCCAGCGTTTGAGCCCCGTCCTGTAAGTGAGGAAACAGGCTTTGATGATCTCATGCTGGGGCATCATGATGGCTGAATCTATACGTCTGTGGGTTTCCCCCAACTAGATACAACAGGCTCTAAAGTTCCCCACAGCCTCAGCCGCCTGCTCCCCTTAGGGCCACAGAGAGGATGGATGAGCCAAGTGTTCCTTTCCAGTCAGTGTTTGTTGAGCACCTCCTGGGTGCTAGGTACTCTCCTGGAAGCTCATTGAACAAAACCCTGTGCTTGGGGTTTCTCTGGTTACATTCTGATCAGGGGAGGTAGAAAATAAACAATCAATTAAAACACAGTATGGTGCCAGGTGGCAGTAAATGCTTTGGGAAAAACACATCTGTTAAGAGGAGAGTGGAGAGGGGGTGAGCCGGCAGTGTTTAGCCTCTTGCTCGCTCCATGTCAGCAGGAGCATGAGTGTGAGGCAAGGCTGAAGGAAAGAGCCATGTGGCTAAGTTAAGCTGAGGAGGCAGCCAAGGGCCATGGTTCTGAGGCAGGAGCATGGCAATGATGAACAAGAGCAATGGAAAGATGACGGGGAGCACAAGAAAGGCCAATGTCTGAGAGTCAAGGGGCAGCAGGGCCACCTGTCACCATGAAAAAATGACAGGAGACAACTTCATCCCAAGGCTTCTGTGGGCTGTGTTTTGAGGGGCCTGTGGGGTCAAAAGTAGAGTCAAGATGCCCAAAGGAGAAGGTCACTGAGGTGGACCACGAGGCAGGTGAATGCAGCTGGAGGCAGACAAGCAGGTGACCTCTGGATGTGATCTGGAATGGTCTTGTCCAGTAGGGAGCCACTGGTCCCAGATGGCAATTTAAGTTTAGGTCAATTACAATGAAACAAATCAGAACAGTCGGGTCCTGAGTTATGCTAGCTACCTTTCCAGGGCTCACCAGCCATGTGAACACATCCATTCTGCAGAATGTTCTGGCAGTCAGTGCTCTGAAACGCATGGGAGGGACTTCCGGCCCTCGTGGGCATGGGAGAGGTCAAGGACTGTGCCCTTGAAGGGTGAATCCTCTCTAGTCCCCTTAGAGCTTGCCGAGCAAGAGCAAGCTCTACTAACTAGTATTGTTTTCATGTGCTGTTGGAGGGAGAGGGGCATTTGGAGACCAGAGGTCAATCTTGGAAGTTGTCCCTTGTTATTTGAGACAGCCTCTCATGGACCTAAGGCTCACTGATTTGTCTAGGCTGGCTGGCCAGCAAGCCCCAGGGATCTGTTTGTCTCTATCTCCCGGACACTGGGCCTTCAAGCACAAACCACTGTGCCTGTTTTTTTTTTTTTGACGAAATTCAAGTTTCCATGCTTGTTTAGCAAGCGTTTGACCAACTAAGCTATTACCCCAACCCACATTATTTTCATTTTGTCATTCAGTCGTTCCTACAGAGGCCTCAGAAAGACTAGACAAATGTATGATAGAGGGGCAGCAAAGCAAAGAACCCTAGGGAGAGCACTCTGGCCTGTCTCCCCAAGCTTAGAGGGGTCCTTCATGCTCATTAAGCAAACATTCCAAGAAGGCCACCAGCCCCTTCCAGGCCCACAGCCTAATCTAAAGACTGCAGGCCACCCTCCTCTGCCCACAGAAGATGCTGAGGGGCCAGCATGGAGCTCCTTCTGGTCTAGCCTTAGGTGGTCACTTCTCTCCAGCCTCAGTTTCCCCACTATGGGACAATGGCTCATCTTCCACCTGTGAGGCTGACTGAGGACAAAGCCCTAGGCCAGAGCAGTTAGCAGGAGGAACCTGCCTTGCAGAGGAAAGGTGGGAGGGCCCTGCCAGGGGGTGAACTGGGGATGCTCAGGGCCTGCTGAGTCATCCACCCTGCTGGTGCCCAGAGGCCAATTACAGCCTTTCACCATCATGATCTGCAAAGTACAGCCCAGGCCACTCACATACCCATGGAACAACAGAGCCCCTCTGGCAGTCTGGGCTCCTGACTCTCCCCAGATAACCTGCACCAGTTCCCCAGAGGCACAAGACAAAGAGGGTGATAAGGGAGGGTTCCTGTGACACACACCTCTGTACCTCCTAGGGGGGTTGTGAGATGGGGCAGGGCCAGTAGCCAAAGGCACCACCTCACAAAGGGGAGCGAGAGTACAGCATCCAGTGTAGGAGCCCAGCTGTGTAATCAGGCATGCTGGCATCTTTACCCTGCTTCCCCAGAACTGGCACCATTCCTCCAAGGGGATGCCATACATCCACTGGCCTTGTCCTAAGGTTGAAAGGTGTTTTGGACTTGTGAATGTCAATTAATGCAGTGGACAGCCTCAGTCTCCCGGAGCCCTAGAGAGCCCCAGAAAGAACACGTTTCTATGACCACAGGCAGGAGAGGATCAGGCCACCAGTGTGGCTGTGTCTGAATTAGGACTCCTGCGTGCTCAAGTCCAGACCTTCTTACATCTTCCCCTGACAAACCAGAATTGGAACATGCTGGAACCCAGGCAACAGGCACTTTGGACGTGTGCATAAGGGCAGCGTTTTATCAACTCAAACCTCACTGGGTTTGGAGCTGTCTGCCTTTAGCTGACTCCAAGTCATCAGAGAAGGGACACGCTGAAGGTCAGGAGCCTCATTCCTGCCAAGTAGATCAGACACCGCTAGGCTGAGAACCTGGAAGGACTGTAGTTTATTCTCAATTCACAAGGAAAAAAATGGAGGTTTTGTTTTTTTGTTTTTGTTTTTGTTTTTGTTTTTGGCCTCAGCTATTGACCATTGTAGGCCTCTCCCCAGGTCACTTGTGCACTGACAGAAGAAGACCAAAGAGGGCTTCCTGGGTGTTCGTAGCCCATGGGTGGCTCACCCATTTGGCTCTGACGCTGTGATCTGAGTCTCTGTTGTGGCTTCTAGGAAGACTTTGACAGGTTTAAGCACCTCAGTCCGGGCACAGCTGGTCCTACCTATGTGGATCTACAGGGATCCTTTGGCTCGGGGACTCCAGCTGCTTGGCCAGCTAACGAGAAGCAGTCACAGGTGAACACAGGATCAGAGTGCTGTCCCCAAACAATGCTGACCCCCGAAACCAGGCTCTGTTCAGCCCCTTCTCTCCCTCTTCTGAATGCCTAGCCTCTCACTGTCCAATGAGGACTCCCTCTGCAGCCTACTCTACTGTAGGACAAGAAGCAAAAGAGCAGAGAGGGGCAGAGCAAGCCATACTAGAAAGCCCAGCTCTCCAGGCGGCTCTTAGACATGTCCTAGCTATGAGCCTGCACAGCCCAGCCAACCCCTCCTGGATACCTCATCCACATATGAGGACAGTGATGGCTGAGAGCATTAAATTACATGAGGTGTTGCAGGCTTTCCCAGTAGAGTCTATTTCTATTCTCCCCAGAGAGAGAAAGGGCAATGACATACCAAAGAAACAATTTCATCCAAGTCCAGCCTGGTGAACCAGTGAGCATATTGGGGTTACTTACAGGAAAGTGAGTGACTTGTGCAGAGGTGTCCCCAAACATCCCACCCCAGTATAGGCGGTGATTTGAAAACCTGTACCCCTGGAGTCTCTGGCACAATCTGCAAGCTGCTCCCCTACTCAAGAGTCTCCTCTCCTGCAGCCTTTATTTACTAAATAGTTAATGGAGTGGGGTGTCCCTGAGTCCTTTGAATCTTTAATGAGCTTCATAAAACCTCCCAAACCTTTCTCTCCCCCAACCTAGAAAGAATCCAGGAAGTAGCCACACAGCATAGGCTAGGAAAGGCATTAGCCCCAAACAGACACTCAGGAAATTCCCCAAAGCAATTATATATGCATCACATTGTTCGGGGTCCATCCCTAGATTTCGAGTTTATATTTAGAATTTTTCTTGAGTTGTCAAAACCGAGGTTGAAGAGATGGCTCAACAGTTAAGAGCACTGGCTGCTCTTGTTCAGGACCCAGATTTTGTTCCCAACCTCCACACTGGTCTCACAGTCATCAGTAACTTCAGTTCTAGGGAGCCTAATGCTTTCTCCCGGCTTCCATGAGTTCTCTACTCAGGTGGTACACACACATGCAGGCAAAATATTTAAGTTGTCAAAGTTTTAGACCAATGTGACTGAAAGTTTCCCCTTGCTTTGGACACACGCGCGCCATGAAGACACTAATGTGAAAATCCACAGAAGTCTCTTTATTAAGGGACAGAATGAAAATAACACACTCACGAATATAGAATGAGGCAGCACCACTGCCTCTTCAAAGAACGGGGAAAGCTCTGGACCAGGACACAGAGCTGGAGCATCAGGAAGCCTTCCATGTCCAATAGCTTGCGATCCCTGTCCTCAGTTCTTACCTGGTAGGTACCCAGAGCAGACCACGCCCACAGTGCTAGTCACCCCAATACCATTGGATAAACAGACCGAGTTCCCACACCAGGATAACAGGAATCCTCTCCCTACAGCTGACAAAGGAAGGCTGCCTCCTTCGAGGTGCATGACTGTCCCTGGAGTACCCCCCATGTTAGTGGGTTCCCCATGATTCTCCCTCAGGGGATGAAGCAGTAGGGGAGAATCAGGAGGGAATAGGAGGCATGGGAACATCTGCACAGCCGGTTTCACATTTTCAGTTTTGAATATGTTTTTATGCACTTGTCCACACCAAAAATGAAAAATCCATGAGAGTCAGAACTAGAAAACCATTGTCTTATGTCCTCATTCATAACTTGCGTCCATCACCTGCATTCAGTCAGAGCTTTTCCCCTAATAGTTAGCTTTTCTTGTTCTCTTTTCTACTTGTTGTACTGAACCCACATATACATGTGTTCACATATATTTATATATTATTGGCTAGATTCTGTATATGAAAAAGAGCATGTGTTTCTTCTTTCTTTCTAAGATTGTATGACCTCGCTTCAGATTATACATTCTACGATCATCCACTTTCTTGCAAACTTTGTTATTTGATTTTTCTTTTGAGCTGAATAATATCGATAGACAAGTGAGCTGATTACAATTTTTTGCTATAGTAAATAAAGCAGTAATAAAAATTTCTTAAAACAGCTGCAAGAAATAAAAACAGCTAGTCAGGGGTTGGTGAGCTGCAGGAACAGCGCATCAAGCTGAGACCTGGGGATGCCTGAGGTCCTGCTGTGGCTCCTCTAGCCTTACTTGGTGACCCTCAGGTCATCTCCCTTCTGTGTCCCCCTCTGTTGACCCCTCTGTGAAACAGGCTCATTGGAAAGGCCTAAACAGGAAATTAATAATTACTTTGTTCTGTTTGGAGTAACTACATCCCAAATGTATTTATCAACTTTACCTCTTTTTACCCTTGGCTTTTAATTTATTTTTTTTATTTGCAACTTTTCATTGCATATTTATTTTGTGACACATTACAGGAACTCTTTCCCTGGCAAGAGAGAAACAAGCATCTGCTGCCCCTTATAGCGCTCCCAAACCAAAGTGTGATTCCACCAAAGTCCAACTAAGGAACCAGTGAGTTCCCTGGGCTCTCATAGAAACTGTGGGGGACCCCAAAGCATCCTTACCACTGGAAAGTCTCACACCAGCATGGACGACAACTTCCCCACAACTGCAGAGATGGAGTCTCTCTTTCCTTGAACCTTCCACAGCCTGTGTACTCTAGCAGGTCTCAAGACCCAGGTAAGCATCCCATGATCCTCCCCAGCCCCTCCTTCCATTAGGGAACATCAACCTTGGGGGCGTTTCTTGCAAGTAAGCACAGATGCATTGTTAAAGAGGAGAGCTCTTTACAATACATAATAATTGCACTTATTTGGGGGATGCAATGGGAAACCTTACATAGCCTTAATATAGTCAGAGCAGGGTCACTGGGGCATTTAGCACCCTAGGCATTTCCCATTTCTTTTTCTGAGGACCATCCATGATGTTTCCTGCTAGTTCTTTTCATTGTTAGGCGCTCCTGCCCCAGGCAGCCTCAGTCCACACACTGGGGTAACCTAATACCTGGTCTAAGTTACTTCAGGCACCACACAGTAGCTAACTCTCAGAGGAAGGCTTGGGATAGAAGCTGTGGTTCTCAGCATTGGCCCCACAGAGGAAAATGATACCTCACCCTTATTGTGACCCAGCTATTCCACTCCTGGGCATGTACCCTATGGACTTTATAACCTACTCCAGAGACACTTGCACATCCTATTCATTGCCTCTCCATTGGAATAGAATAAACCTGGATGTCCATTGGGTGATGAATGGATGATAAAAGTGTGGTACACATACACAGTGGAATATTATTCAGATGTAAAGAAAAATAAAAATCAGGAAATGTGCAGGTAAGTGAATGGATCTGAAAAAATATTTTAGACTGAGTGAGGTGACCCAGGCTCAGAAAGATGAACCCCACATGCTCTTTCACTATTGTATATCCCAGCTTGAAATATTTCGCATTATGTGTCTAATTGGTTGTATACGTGAAAGCCAGGAAACTGGGCCATCGAGTGAGATATATTTAGGGAGCAAAGATAGTAGAATACAGGTAAAAGGAAAGTAGAGGGGGATTATTGGGGGCAAAAGGGTTCAGATAGGGTTGACATTGTGGGGATCTGAGAGGGTGAGGAAAACCTTAACCAAAGTGTGTGTGTGTGTGTGTGTGTGTGTGTGTGTGTGGTGAAGGACCGGAGAAGGGACACTGAGGTTTAATTGGGTATAATGGCAGTTATAGAAGGAAAAGAGGGAGTTAGGTAGGTGGATTGACAAAAGCTTAAGGTATATGAAGAAGCCTTAATGAACATGCACCAGTTTGTAAACTAATTAAAATATAAATTCTTAAAAAGGAGTTTGAACAGAAGTATCCCACACAAGTGAACCAGGCTGCTTCCAGAAAACATGGGTCATGAAAAATCTCAACACGAGTCATGGGTTACCTCCCTAGAAGTCAGGAAGTCCCTAGAGGCTCTCCAAACACACAGGCTATTGTTATTGCTCTTGGTTGCTCACTATAACTAGATGGTAAGACCCTATTGCTGAAGACACCATACGCCTTGATTGCACAACATAGAAATCAACCTTAAAGGACCAGGAAGCTCTTTCTAACTTTTAGAACATTGGAGGGGAAAGGTATCAGTAAATTTACCCAGTGCTGGACCCTGTCTGCTATTCGACTGACCCACCAGGCAAGATGAGCCCACTGGTACAATAGTAGCTAACTGCTAAGAGGGAACCAACCATTTTCTGATTGTGTTTGAGACCTACTCCACAGGAGGAAGTCATAAGCTCGTCAATAGTCCATGACTGAGGAGATCTTGACCCTCTGGAGGAACTCACTGCTATTGTTATGCTAAATGATCCTGTCGCCAAACTGACTTCTAAATATTTATGTTTATACATAAATGCTCAATTTTGGTTTACACTTAACCTTCGTCAGAGTAGCTTCTTTCTGCTGTGGGCAGTGGTTAATGAAGAGATTGATAAGTGACTGTGAACACTCAGCCGATAGATGGAACGTCTATTACCAACTTCTCCTACTCCCAAGGCTCAGGGAGCTTTGTGGGAATAGAGACAGAAAGAATGTAAGAGCCAGAGGATAGGGAGGAGTGCTGTGGAATTCTGTCTTCTTCTGGACAGTCTGTGGCTACTGATTAACCACAGGGAATGGGCTCCAAAGAGCCAGTTCATGCACTAGGGATAAATACTGGTTCCACTGCTAGTGGCCCCACAAACTTTCCAAGCCACACATGCGTCACCCACATTCAGAGGGCCTAGCTTTGTATTATGCTGGTTCCCCAGCTGTCAGTCCAGAGTCAGTGAGTTCCCACTTGCTCAGGTCAGTTATTTCTATGGGCTTCCCCATCATAGTCTTGGCCCCTTTGCTTATAATATCATTCCTCCTTCTCTATAACTGGACTTTGGGAGTTCAGCTCAGTGCTTAGCTGTGGATCTCTGCGTCTGCTTCCGTCAGTTACTGGATGAAGGTTCTATGATGACAATTAAGGTAGTCATCAATCTACTTACAGGGAAAGGGCAGTTAACGGACCCACTCCACTATTGGCTTAGATTCTTAGCTGAGGTCATCCTTGTGGATTCCTGGGAGTTTCCCTAGTGCCTGGTTTCTCACTAACCCCATAATGGCTCCCTTTTTCAAGGTATCTCTTTCCTTGCTCTCCCTCTCTGTCCCCCACCCAACTTGACCTTCCAGATCCTTTATGTTCTCTTCCCTGTTCCCCCTTTCCCCTCTGCACTCCCCTACCACCCTTCCCTCTCCCCCTACACTGACAATTCCATCTGGGCCCCTTCTACACCTGGAGGAGCTTCAGGTCCCTATTAGTGTCCGCCAGAAGAACAGAGCCACCTGCACATGGAGGAAGAGTGACCACCTAAGCCACAGGCCCCCCCCTGCACCCACTGGAGGAAGAGATGGGCAGGCGGCAGTGTAATACCACATTCAACACCATAAAGAGCAAGGTGGCACCACCAGAACCTAATGGTTCTACATCAGCAAGACATGAACATCCCAGTGCAGTCAAAGCAGAAGAAAATGACCTTAAAATAACTTTATGAAGATGATAGAGACCCTTAAAGAGGAAATGAAAAATTCCCTTAAAGAAGTGGAGGAGCCTTTCTGTCTCCTTCTCAAAGAGGCAGCTTCTGTCTCTCCCTTCTCCTGTCTGTGTGTGTGTGTGTGTGTGTGTGTGTGCCTCTATCTTCTCCCCTTCTCCTCTTTCCCCTCCATAACATAATCAATAAATATCCAACCTCAAAAAAATAAAGAAGTGAAGGAAAACAAAAAATTGGAAGAAATCAACAAATCCCTTAAAGAAAGCAAAGGAATTCTTTGGTTGTCTTTCAAGGCCTTTTGAAGTTTGAAAGCAATAGGATTGCTTATTCCTGTGAGGACTGTCATTGGCATTTTGATTGGACTTGTGTTAACTCTGTAGCTGAGTTTGGATAAATGCACACTTGAAAAGTTTTAATTCTTTTAATCCATGAGCATATATGAAATGCTTTTCCATATTTTATGCATTCCTAAATTTTTTCATGAGTATTTAATAATTTTCATTATAGACATTATTCTCTTCCTTGATTGAATTAATTACTTGGGTTTCTTAATTTTGGTTGTTTGTTTTTATAGCTATCAATAAAATCACTTTAAAATTCTTTTTCAGTAGTTTTTTTAAGCATATCTTTTTCATGCTGATTTTTTTTAATCTTCATGGTTCTAAGGATCAAACTCAAAGCCTTGCACATCAGAGGCAAGCACTCTACCACAGAGCTGTGTTCCAGCCTTGTATGTTGAGTTTGGATCCTGTAATCTTATTTCATTTATCAGGTTTAAAATTTTGTACAAATGATAGATTTTCCTAAATATACAACCATACTATCTTCAAGCAAGGACAGTTTGAACCCCTCTTTCCTGTTTTAACACCCCATATTTTTCTCTTGTCTTATTACTGTGGCTAAGACTTCTGATAATATGTGGATAAATGTGATAGAAGCAAATGCCCTTGTCTTGGTCCTGATCTTGGATCAAATTATTTCAGCCTTCTTCCCTTTGGTACAGTGTGGGCTGGGAATCTGCACATTTAGTTTCTATTGAGTTGAAGTACATTCTGTCTACTCCAAAAAAACTCCTAAGGATATTTTTTAAATCACAAAGTGATGTTGAATTTCACTCAGTTACTTTTCTGTAGCTATTTAAATAACCATGTGTGGTGGTTTGAAATGGCCCCCAAAGGGAGTGGCACTATTTGGAGGTGTGGCCTTGTTGGAGGAAGTGGGCTTTGAGGTCTCATATATGCTCAAGATACTTCCCAGTATCTTAGTCCATTTCCTGTCATTTGCAAGATGCAGAAGCCTCAGCTTCCTCTCTAGCACCATGTCAGCCTGCACGCTGCCAGGTCCCACTATGATAATAATGGACTGAATCTCTGAGCTGTAAGTGAGCCACCACAATTAAATGTTTTCCTTCATAAGAGTTGTTGTAGTCACAGTGTCTCTTCACAGTAACAGAAACCCTAACTAAGACAGCATGTGTTTTTCATCCTTCTGCCAGCGCGATGTATTAATTATATTTATTAGTCCTGTGCTGCATTTCGTTTATTGGTTTGATATATTGGGCTTTGCTTGCATTTCCACTTGAGAGCTAGGAATGTAGTTCAATCAACAGATAAGAGATTCATGCATACATACACACGTACGTACGTACGTAGACAGGTCAATTAGATAGCTGAGAGATGGAAGGGTGAGTCACTAGGTAGATACATATAGGCTACTTAGTTCATGGTGGACAGAAAGCAGAGAGAGACAGAGGGGGATCACAAACCAGGAAGAAAATTAATGAGACTGTTCCTTAGTGACTTTCCTTGATCAGCTAGGTCCCACATCCTCCACCCCCCAAAGTTTCCATCTGAGGCCAGAAATCACCATGTGAGCATGCAAAAGGTCTCTCATATTCAACTCAGAACATTCTGACCTGGGTCTTCAAAGGCTCATAGACACTCATGATGAAAAATGCATACACTCCATCTCCCAAATCCCCAAATCTTAGGAATCTCAGTAAGATTCCAAAGCCTCTTCTGAGACAAAACGAAATCTTTTTATTCATTTTACATACCAGCCATAGTTCCCCATCCTTTTCCTCTTCCAGCTCCTCCTACTTCCCCCACAACCCACCCCCATCCACTTCTCAGAAAGGATAAGGCCTCCCATGGGGAGTCAACAAAGCCTAGCACATTAAGTTGAGGCAGGACCAAGCTCCTACCCTCTGCATTGAGGTTGAGCAAAGCATCTCACCATAGGGAATGGGCTCCAAAAGATAGCTCATGCACCAGGGATAGATCCTAGTCCCACTGGCCAGGGTCCCACAAACAGACCAAGCTACACAGCTGTTGCCCACAAGCAGAGGACCTAGATCAGTCCCATGCAGGCACCCCAATTGTTGCTCTAGGGTCCTTGAGCTCCCATGAGCTCAGGTCAGTTGTCTCTGTGGGTTTCTCCATCATGATCTTCACCCCCCGCCACCCCACCTTGCTCATATAATCTCTCCTCCTTATCTTTGACTGGACTCCAAGAGCTCAGCCTGGTGCTTGGCTGTGGCTCTCTGCATCTGCTTCCATCAGTTACTGCATAAAGGCTCTATGATGACAGTTAGGGTAGTCACCAATCTGATTACAGGGGAAGGCTTATTCAGGTACCCTTTTCATTCTGCTAGAAGTCATAGCTCAGGTAATCCTCATGGGTTCCTGGGAATCTTCCTAGTTCCAGGTTTCTCACTGGCCCCAATAATGTCTCCCTCTTTCAAGCCAGCTCTTTCATTGCTCTCCCACTCTGTCCCTCCTTAGCTAGCCCATCCCATTCCCTCATGTTCTCATCCTCCATTCTCTGCCCTATACTGCCTGCCTGCTCTCAGTTTACACAGGAGATCTCATCTCTTTCCCCTTCCCAGGACAATCCATGTGTCCCTCTTAGGGTCCTCCTTGTTTCCTAGCTTCTCCAGAGCTATGGATTGTAGGCTGCTCATCCTTTGTTTACATCTAGGGTTCACTTATGAGTGAGCACATATAGTGTTTGTCTTTCTGGGTCTGTGTTACCTCACTCAGGATAATATTTTTTTAGTTGTATCTATTTCCCTGCAAATTTGATGATGCTATTTTTGTTAACAGCTGAGTAATATTCCATTGTGTAAATGTATCACTCTTTATCCATTCTTTAATTCAGGGGCATCACAGTTGTTTGCAGGTTCTGACTGTTACAAATAATGCTGCTATGAACATAGTTGAGCAAGTGTTCCTGTGGTATGATTGATCGTCCTTTGGGTATATGCCCAAGAGTGGTAATGCTGGGTCTTGAAGTAGATTGGTTCCCAATTTTCTGCAAAATCACCATACTGATTTCCAAAGTGGCTGCACAAGTTTGCACTCCCACCAGTAGTGGAGGAGTGTTCCCCTTACTCCGCATCCTCTATAACATAGACCATCATGAGTGCTTTTGATCTTAGCCATTCTAAGAGGTGTAAGATGGTATCTCAGAGTTGTTTTGATTTTCAATTCCATGATGACTAAGGATGTTGAACAATTCCTTTAATGTCTTTTGGCCATTTGAGATTCTTCTACTGAGAATTCTCTGTTTAGATCTATACCCCATCTTTAATTAGATTATTTGGTATTTTGATGTCTAGTTTCTTGAGTTCTTTATATATTTTGGAGATCATCCCTGTGTCAGATGTGTGGTTGGTGAAGCTCTTTCCCCATTCTGTAAGCTGCCATTTTGTCTTATTTACTATGTTTTTTACCTTACAAAAGATTTTCAGTTTTAGGAAGTTCCATTTATTGATTTTTGCTCTCAGTTTCTCTGCTACTAGTGTTAAATTTAGGAAGTCTCCTGTGTCAATGTGTTCAAGGCTATTTTCCACTTTCTTTTCTATCAGTATAACTGGACTTATGGTGAGGTCTTTGATCCACACGGACTGTCATTGTCTTATTATTTTAGGTAAAAATTTGAGTACTATATTGAATAGATATGAAGATAGTGGACAGCCTTATCTTGCTCCAGATTTTAGTGCAATCACTTTGATTTTCTCTCCATTTAATTTAATGTTGGCTGTTGGCTTGCGATAAAATGCCTTTATGTTGAGATATGTTCCTTGCATTTCTAATCTTTCTAAGACCTTTATTATGAAGGGTTACTGGATTTTGTTCAAGGCTTTTTCAGCATTGGAGGAGATGTTCATGTATTTTTTCTTTCAGTTTGTTTATAAGGTGGATTACATTGATAGATTTTTGTATTTTAAACATCCCTGCATCTCTGGGATGAAACCTACTTGATCATGGTAGATATTTTTTATGTGTTCTTAGATTCAGTTTTCCTGTATTTTATAGAGTATTTTTGCACCAATGTTCATGAGGGAGATTAGTCTATAATTCTACCAAGGAAGGGGAAATAGAATATATAGTTATGGAGAAACAGGTGGAGACTGGAATGGGAGGATTAAATGACAAGGGAACAAGAACAGAAGAGGAGAGTAAAGAAGGGAATACTAAGGGCATTTGAGGAGCCATATGGAAAGCTACTATGGTAAATTCTTCTTTAAATATTTATAAATATGAAAAAATCTAAACGGAGTTGCCAAATAATGTGGGAAACAATACTCCAACTAGACATCCTTCACCACCAAGTGAAACATCCAATTCCAGAAATATTACATCTAGTTGAATTGTTGGCTAAAAGGGCCCCATGGAAACCAAACAACTCAGCCTATTGCCAAGGTTACAGTTTGCTCTCTACAAACTGATGGTAGGACACTATTACAGAAGACAGCACTTGTACATCTCATGGAACACAGAGAAGTCAAGTTGGTGCCTAACTAAAGCCTTCACACCTACTAACTAATGTTCATGAAACTAGAAGTTACTCTACATGTACCAGAGGAGAAAGATAAGCAACAACCCAGCTACAAACCCTGTGATCTGCAATGGTGACCTGCTTGAAATGTATGCCGGTACAATAATTGCGCAAAAGCTGTCAACACAAATGTGCCAAAGTTGACACAAAAGTTGCTGAAGTAACCAATCACTATCAGATTGGATATAAGGTCCATTCCATGCCCGAGATTGCTCAGGTAGCTGAGAACCTAAGACTAGATAGGTCATGTACCTAGGGGAAAACCAAATACTACTATTCTGATAAAGGAACATAACAGTAAATTTATTCCTAAAAATGATCTGCTATACTTGTAGATGTCTTGCTCAGTCATCATCAGAGAAGCTTCCTTCTGCAATAAATGGGAATATAGAGGCCCACACGTGGATAATATGTAGAGAGTGAGAGACTTTGCAGTAGTCCATCCTAAATAAAATATCTTCATCAAGTCCCTCTCCTGAAGACTTGGAGAGCAATAAAGGAGAGGATGTGGAAAGATTGTAATAGCCTACCTGAGCTAGGTGAATGGTACATACTTTCAATGCCAGCATCAGGAGGCAGAGGCAGGAGGATCTCTGTGAGTTTGAGGCCAACTTGGTCTACAGAGTGAGGTCTAGGACAACCAGAGCTTATAGTGACATAGTGAGGGCTTATCTTAAGAAAGGAAGGAAGGAAGGAAGGAAGGAAGGAAGGAAGGAAGGAAGGAAGG
>LOEQ01009208.1:9047-21526 GCA_001685075.1 Bramus lutescens
TTCTTGAGTTCTTTATATATTTTGGAGATCAGACCTTTGTCTGATGCGGGGTTGGTGTATGATGGAGTATGTGATCAATCTGGACTCTCTGAATGTGGCTGACAAGGAGAATTGACTGAGAAGCTAAGGACAATGGATCTGGGTTTTGATTCTACTTCATGTACTGGCTGTCTGGGAGCCTAGTGTGTTTGGATACTCACCTTCCTAGGCCTCAATGGAGGGGGGAGGACCTTGGATTTCCAACAAGGCAGGGAACCCTGACTGTTCTTTGGACTGGAAAGGGAGGGGGAGGGAATTGGGAGAGGGGAGGAGGTGGAAAGTTTTAAAAATAATAATAAATAATAATAAATAAAATAAAAAAGAAAGAAAGTCTGCCAGAATTTTGTTACTACATCTCAAGTAAACTAAGATAGTACATGTATTAACAAAGACTTTTCAGGAAACTGAAACTACTAATGAAGGCATAGAAGAAAAAAAGAGGAAGGGAGACAGAGAGGGGGGAACTAAGACCTGAATTTTGCAATTTGAAGTAAGAACTGAAAGCCTATAGGCTATAATCCCAAGGCAGGCAAACACTGGTGTAAACAGTGCGCAGAGTGAGCAAAGGCTCCCTTACCAGGGATTTATGCCCTTAACAGATGGGATAAGGCCACCCACATAAGAGATGGACACTGGCTTTTCTCAGTCTAGAAACATTAATTCACCAATTAAAATTCTCATAGATACACAAAGCTTAAGATGTCATCAAATATCTGGGCACCCCATGGCCACATAAAATTAACACATAACACTAACTCTTGAAGACATATTATGCACTGTCTTTGTTCACATAGAAAATGACCCATCTTTAAGGATCAACTCACAAGTCTCTGGAACCTTTACCAGTTTACTCAGAATTGCTATTTTCTATAATTGGCTCTTTAAACAGCAGATGAGAACCCTCCATTAAGTAGCATTGTAATCTTTGCTTATATAGACAGATTATTCTTCACTGGACTAAAAAGTGCTTCACAAAATATTTAAATTTTTTTTAACTCAGGACATTGAGCAAAACCAGATTTCAAAACATAACTTATGATTTAAGACAAGCTTATGTGAAAAAGAAATCAATAATAAAAAGGAAAGGACAGGAGTCCCCAGCAAGCCATCATAGGTACTGATAAAGAGGACAGATCCAGGACCCATGATGGCAGAGCATAAGGGGACACCTGTTCCTTGCTTACAGAGTACTCCATCCACTGTGCAGAATTAGCCTCTCTTCATTCTATTCTCATTTCCCTCCATTTTTGCCAGGTAATGGATAAACTCCCAACAGAGATCTATGTGGGAATCCTCAACAATCTTAGCTCCAGGAACCGAAGGAATACATTTTCCTATATGTAAGAATATAGAATGTAGTGGAGTGCCAGGAATGGGATCTTAGTGCCTACCAGGCCATTCTCAGACCATGTCAGGCACAACACCCACTGTGGTCAAATGGAAGGTATTTATGGACAATTGGGGAACATTCAGGATAGGGAAGATAAAGGCTGAGGAAATAGACATAGGAACTCTCTCTGTCTTGCCAAGTGGAAATTCATATGCAAGAGAGATGTCATGAGAGCAGCCTTGTTCTCATAGCTGGAAAACATTCTGCACCATTGACTTGAGAGATCCTTCTAAGAGGACAGAATGGTTATTTCACTTCCATGACACAGAAAATGTGTTACATCACATTTCCTGGCAGGATATGAACAAAACATTGTTTACCCATGACAGAATGAAGAAATGATCCCACAGAAGTCCAACTTACTGAATGTGGTGATTTGAATGAGAATGACCTCCATATGTTCCCATCTTTGAAGGCATGATCCCCAGTCAGTAGAACACTTTGAGAGGGATTGTCAGATTTGGCTTTGTCAGAGGAAATATGTTGGAGGTTTTAACATCACATACCACTTCCAATTAGCTCTCTCTCTGTCTTGTGTTTACAGATTACACAGAAGCTCTCAGCTACTGCTCCAGCACCATGTCTGCCTGCTGCTATCTCATGGACTGCAATGCTCTGAAACTGTAAGTGAACCTCCAATAAACTTCCTTCTATAAGTTTTCTTGGTCATAATATCTCTCCACAGAAATGGAAAAGTAAGTTTGAATGAGTGAACGTTTCCTTACAGGAGCATGGATAACTCAGAACAATTGTATCCAACAAACGTGGATGAAAACCTCATGAAAGAGACATTATGGAGTCTAACTGCTCGCTAACTTTCACCTCCCTTGATTATTTGCAATTGGTGAGTGCAGGAAATAGTGATGGCTAGAATCTCTGGTCTATGGCCCGCTCTTCTTTCTACTAGAGAGTGCTAGTAGCTACATAGCCAACACCATAGTCCTGCTACTAAATTCTCCTACTTATCTCATTTCCATGGCCACAGGACCAAAAATTCTGTAGGTCAACACAGAAACCTTCCCTCTTCATGACCAGTAATCATGTCAGGTCAGGGTACAATTGCCTTACCTCAATAAATGGGAATCTGAGTTGGGTTCAAATAATTCCTTGGACAGAACTCTGACAAAGTGGATAGAGAGTCACCAAACAGTAGATGCGATGGAGCAGTAGGGGCATCTCAATGTGTTCTTCTGTCTCTGTGATCTGCTTGATGGCCTCGTTGACACAGAAATACTTGTTCCCCTAAATTACAAGCCTATGTCAGTATATTACAACAAATGGAGGAGTGGCCTGATGGGTTTTAACGTATTTTCAAGTCTGTTAACCCAAATCACCATATCTATATCCAAGAAGCATGTGCCTGCTTTCTTTTTACATAAATGAGAACTTGCCTATTTTCCTGAGTCAAAGATTTGTGCCCAATTATTTTTCTGAACACCTATATACAAAGTGCCTATGTAGCCATAGTTTGATATCCATTCCAATTTATGGCAACATCTTCCTTCATGTATCTAAGGTCTTTGGGTAAAGATGTTATTTACAACACCCACCTCAAGGCAGATACATGTGTGTTGGGAAACAGAGGATGAGATTTCCAAAAGCACCTCAACTATCAAATTTATAACCATATACATACTCAAACTCAAATTCACAGAGAACAAAACTCTTCTTGCCAGACAATGTGGTTGGTTTTAGCAGTTTATCTGACAACGCCACTAAACTGGTCAGTTCCATTGCTGTGCGGAGTGTTGGAATCTGGTGTCACCAGCCCTGCCAAGTTTGGGCTTTGAAGTTATGTTGATTCTTAGGTCAGCAGATCTCTGGAAAATCCTCAAACCACCAGTGATCTGCACATACAGTTGATGCCTTAGATAATCCAGCCGCTGGATTTTAACCAGCTGAAAAATAAGTGCTAAGACCACCTGTGTGATCTACGAATGAGTACTCAGTCGAATCAAAGAGAGAAGCCTCTCCTTAAGGCCTACGTGTCTTGTAAGAGTAGCTGGGATGTTAGAGAAGTCTTGTTTGAGAGGAAAAGAAAAGAAAGAACAATAGGAAAAGCAGAAAAGCAGAAATTCGTGTTATCTGCTTTCATGTACAGTCTGAGGATTCGAGCTCTAATAGCTAACAACTTTCAGCTTTGTTCTCTTAACATCCATTTGACCACTTTTAACCACTATTCAAATCCTGACCTAAGTGCATGGAATCCAGCATTCTACTGTCTGTTTAGTTTATATCCAAGGGATTATGAGACTTTCTCAAGGGAAGCTTACAACTTGTGTCTCCTTCCCCTTTAAGCCTCAAGCATTCCTCTACTTCTGAAGACACTACCATAACCTTCCCTATTGTCATCTGTCTTCAAGGATATTACGTATGTGAGCTATCATGTCCATGACAACAGTAAAATAATTACTGTTTCTGTTTTCTTATTAGTAAAGGTAAAAGCAATTACGTACTTTTTCCAGAGCAAGAAAATGAAGTAGTAACATAATGTCCAATAAAATGACCAGGTAAGAAGACCAAAAACTTGCTGCAATTTCAGAGCAAGAGCACTCCCATCTTCTGCCCTTCCTATTCCCATCCACCCAAGCTTTGCTCTAGCTGTGAAGCATAAATAATGACCATGTCTGTTCTCAGAAACTACATAAAACCTCCTGAAAGCAGCTTGCTAAGGTCTTGCCTTACCTAGGGACATTTTCACCCCATGATGAATGGCCTCTTACATGGACAAGACATCCTGTCACTGAGCCTGAGCTGGTAGTGAAAGGGAATGACATTCCTTACTGCTGCCAGTCAATGCGGTTGGCTCTGTGGTTTGGTGCTCTTTGTTTTGTGGAATAGGGATCAATCCCAGGGTCCTAGGAACGCAGGCAAGTGTTAGCCACACCCAGCTCTAATACTAAGGTAGCTTCCAGGAACAGACAAGTTTATAGAACCTTCCTGTAAACTACTGACCCTTCATCCTTGTCCACTCTTATTCTATTTGTGGATTCTTTAGGTAGATAGAACACTTATAAAGCAGAAATGTTCAGAGTAGAAGGAGATACTTTTCCAAATTCTATACTTAAAGATTGAAAATGGCATTATGGTCAAATAGGGTAGAGTGGGAAGGGAGTCCATTTGTCTACATGAGAAATAGATTTTATCTCTGCTTACCAATCGAGGTCTAGCACCTCTGTAGAGTCATCAGAGGCGTGCCTCTAATGTTAAACTTCTTAGAACAGACAAAAGTCTTCCTGGACACAATAGGAAAATCACTGAAGTCCAGACTTAGGCAACTAGCCTAAACATCATAAGAGAATGTTTCAATGTCTTGGTGGTGTATGTGGAGGCCTCAGCTGTGAGAACTGGAATCATAGGGAGAGAAGCTTCTTTTCTAACTTAGTTGTCTAATTGGAAATTGTAGGGACCTATACCCTGAGCAAGGATCTAATGCTGAGCACAAATCATGGACCTGAGAAGCTGGAGAACAGAATAAATTCAGAAGAACTTTTTATTGCTATTAACTATTCCATTGTTAGGATGTACCAATGATTTATCCACTAATTACTACACACTTGAAAATGTCACTCAATATTAATAAAAGAGCATAAATGTGCCAATGATATGGACACATCCAAAAATATTAAGACAAGAAGAGGAGCCAGACATTAGTAATTCCTGGACTGAGGCTAAGGTTAGACTGAGGGTTGATGGCAGATATATAGGAGAGATTTGAAAGGTGAAAGAAATGTTTTGTACATTCAGAGAAATATCAATTTTATGATGGTGTATGTTTACTAAAACCCATCAAACACTGAACTCATAATGGATGAATTTTAAGATGCAATTATATATGATCCTGCCAATGATAGAGCACATCTCCAGTGGTGGGTAGTCAGAAGACAGAGAAGTCCATGGAGTTGTGTGTACACCAGTGAAGTGGACATGAAATTCATAGAATGGAAACATCTAACAAGGCATTTCTTAGATCATATCCCTGTCATTGAATGACATATGAAAGCCTTTCAATCACACTACATTAAGCTGTGTGCGCATTTACATATACGCCAACATACAAATAAAATCAAATCTACCCCACACATTAAAATTCAAAAGAAAGTTTAGTAGTATTTAACTGAAACCAGAATGGCTAATGAGGAATTAAGGATCAGGTAAGAAAACAAAGAAGAGCAAATATAAATATGATAATGCCATTATAAACCTATTTCTTCATATGCTAACCAAAAGAAAATAATATCATACAAAGAAAAAAGGGAGGATAGAAATTTGCAACTGCGAAGGTGATAAAGAATTCCTTCTAGGAAACTGACACAGGGCCCAGACCCTTTAAACACAGCTCAGCACTTGAAAACTGCTAGTGTGGACTTAAATTCACTTGACAGAAGAGCCAGACTAAACTGAAAAGCCAGGCTATTTACATGGGATGAATTGTGAAATTTTCACTTCAAAATTGTACTGCTGATTCATAGATACTTGCCTATGTAACATCATCATTTTCAGATAAAAGATTTTGTCTGTATCACACTGGAGAAATGTGGCATCCTCAAAAGCTGTGAAAGAGACTGTTTTGGCCACACAAGGAACTGGTGTGGGACTTGTGCATTCATTCTCAGAGAGTCTACACACACACACACATACAAACACCACATAGACACATGTGTATACAAAGATACGCATACACACTTACAAGTACACATTAATAATTATTTTTGCTTGTGTTTCTACATGTGTGTTATAGGTATGGTTAAGTGTGTACAGATGTATGAAGGACAGAGATCAAAATCAAATATCTTCACCAATTATTTTTTCATCTCACTTTTAAAGACATAGTATCTCATTGAATTTGTAGTTCCCCAACTGAGTTAGACTGGCTTGCCAGCAAGCATCAAGAACGCTCCTGTCTCTGCTGTTTTGCAAGTGTGTACCACAGCATCCAGCTTTCCACATGGTTTCTGGAGACCAGAACTCAGGTCCTCATGCTGGCATGGCAAGCACTTTATCAACCAAGGTAATATGCCAAATCTTTAAAAGGTAAATGAGCATTGGATTAGTAAATTTCATAGTGAAAACTAAGAAGAAAGGTGAAGATAAAAACAGAGGTGTTGAACAGAGGTGTTGAATAGAAACATGGTGATACAGAGACACAGAATGAACATGTCTGATTTAATATTGTCCTTTAAAGAGTCATACTTGGCTCCCAAATACTCAGGAATGATGGTGCTAGGTGGAAATTGTAAGGCACATTTGGTAGTAGAATCATGACTTAGTGTATCAGTTATGACTGCAACCACATGCAGGATTTGATCAAGTCTCCTTATCCCATGTGTGCCTAAGGCAGACTCAGTCTCCATTGTAATGGATAGGGTCTAACTCTGCACCTACTGCAAGAAAAGTCTCCATTCAGGTCTCTGTCAGCACTGTCACTTCTAGGAAGTAGATTAAATTGTAAAAAAGACAAACGAAGCTGACAAATCTGACAGAAAAGAGAAAATTTAAATAGTAGAAGATTAATATAGCTGTTATTAGGAAGTTTTCAGACATTTATATATGTTCACTAAACATGCACTTAAACACACATATAAGTATACACTGTATGATTCATATTGTACATGTAAGTTATACAGTTTTAGGTATAATACAATATATAAGCAGATACATATCAGATTTCATATATGTATCAGATACTAAGTTATATGTTATACATCAAATGCATTTCTATATTGGAGATTACTATTTTGAGATGCATCTCTTCGCCTTTCATCATCATACAGCATAGCTGGTCACCAATAGGCTTATTCCAAAGTCAACACCATCCTCACCACATCTACACAAAGGAACTTAACCCTTTCCCATTGTGGACTATGATAGGCAGGCATGTATTAGAATATTTCTTCCCTAAAAGTAACTGGAAAAACTGGATAAAGTGCAAACAACTATCTATTGGATATACTGGCAGCTTCTCAGGCACACAAGACATAGGCCAAGATCTTAGCTAGAAGGGCAGCTCAGAAACCTGCCAGATCTTGCCTACCTATGTGTGAGAATCTGAAGGTTTAAGCTTCGGTGTATGTACAGCAGACACAGATGTCCCAGGGATGAAGCTACAGCACAGAGACTGAAAGAATAAAACTAGACATGAGCTGTGAGAGCAGCTGGGTTTAGGTGAATGAGGTCCTTGAGAAACATGATGGATGGAGTGCTTATCCTGTATTTGGGGATGGATGAGCAGGAAAAATCTAGGAAATTCAACAGAATTTCTAGGAGACCTCTGGCTTTGTGAAGTAAAATTGGAGCTCCCAATATTCCTGTGAACAGTTTCTGGACAATGACCCCAGCTTCTCAATTGCACATCCTAAGTAGCTACAACTACATGTGAGAGAGAAGCTAAGAGACAGATTCAGACTTTGAACATCTTAAAACACAGATTTGAGCAAGATCAACTGATAACCAAATTGTAGTAATGTGTAATCTTTCACAACCTGCTCATACATGAAGTTCATCCTCTCGGAAGAAAATTACTCAACTCAGATCCTTGCACAATTTTCATTTTACAAAGAAGGTCATGCCATCAAAAAGTTAAGTGTGTGGTACATGGAAGGGGATCCACAGGAAAGCAGGTTATGGTGATAGACCCACAATTATCACAGATGCAATAGCTGTCAGTTAAGTGTATCAAGACAACTGACTGATAAGCTCAGAAAGGCAGATGACAAATTGAAGCATTTCAATTACAGAACCAAAAAATCTGAGAACAAAATGGACAATTTGGAATTGACACAACATCTAAAAATGGAAAGATGCTTACTGCAAAATAACTGAGGCAGAGACAAATGAGAGAGGACAATGAGAGAGCAAAAGGAAAAGAGAGAACACACACAGAGAGAAGGGGAAGGAGGGAGAGAGGGGAAGAAGGAGAGAGAATTGCTAACAGTTTTCAAAAAAAATTGAAGCCATAATTAGAAGCTCTCCAGACCTTTAAGGAGGAAAATTACAAAGACCTGGATGCATCATAGCAAAGTATCAGACAACCAAGGAACAAAAGCACAAGCAGAAAAACCAAATGGCACTGACTTCATACGAAAACCAGTAAAGGGGGCACTGATGGGGACTAAACAGAAACTGAGCCTTAATGCTATAATGTCCTTAAAGTGCCAGAAGGAAACACCTGGCAAGTTAAAACTCTATGCTGAATGAAATGTCCTTTAAAGGGGAAAGTTAAAGAACATGATTTCAAATTCAACAAATGAAGAAAGGAGTGCTGATGAACACCTGCACCAATGGATTAATTAAGGAGAGTTCTAGAACAGGAGAGCGTAAAAGAGGAACTCTGAAGAGTAGAGAGTGGAAAGGGGAAAATCTGTGTTCACACAGACTAGCCCTTTCTCCATTTAATACCCTGGCACTTTCACTAAATGATATGTAGACTCTGGGTGGTGTCTAGGCTTCTCACTGTCCTTGGAACTATAGTTGAACTACAACTGCAAACATTGTCCTAAAAGAGTGAAGCTCAAGCAATGGCAAATCTAACTAGCATGTGTGACGTAGAATATCTACTTTACAAACACACATTTTGCAAAAGTGAGTTCTGTGATATGTCAAGACATGCTTACAGTTGCTGTTGGGTGGGTGATCATCTGAGACATTCTATCTTTTAAATGCAATAATGCCCATCCTTAAAATCCCACACCATGCCAACCTCTTTCTTGAGTCTCACCTTACTGGTATGGTTTGCATCTCTTCCATCTCTTGTGATTAAATGTTATTAACCTTAATTTTTTCTGCTCCTAAATTAAAATGAAAAGAACATTTTCATAATACTTAGTTTTTGTTAATATTTACTCCCCACTTTATTCTCTTCCCTAACGCCCTCACACTGGTCCCTTTCTGTCCTCAAGACGGTCCTCTTACATTGTACTGACACAATGTATCATCTTCTTTAACTGTAACTCTCACCTTTACCTCTACAGCCTCCATTCCAGCTTCATAACTAAATACATGGACACATACATAAAAATTAAAGGCTAGGGATTGTTTCAGAAAAATTCATGATGGTTTTCCTTATGAACCCAGATAATTTTTTCTTTAAAAAATGATTTTTGAGTCTATATGCTTTCCCAGAAATATTATGATTTTGGTTTTACAGCTGAATAAAATTCCATTTTGTATGTGCCATATTTTCTTTATCCATTCATCTGTTGGCAGACATAGAGACTGGTTGCATCTCAACTATTGTGAATGACAGAGAAATGAACATGGATATGAAAATACCTCTGAGGAATGTTGATATAAAGTCTTTTTGTTTTATGTATATGAGTAATTTACTGGAATGAATGTATATAGCCTTCTTTGATATCTAGAGCTTGTGGAGAGCAGAAAAAAAGTATGCTATCCCCTGAATCTGGAGTTACAGATTATTTATTATTGAATTTCAATTTCATGTTGGGAATAGAGTCCAGGTCCTGTGAAAGAGTAGCCAGTACTCTTACTGTTTATCTATCTCTCTAGCTCTGACCTAGAATACTTTTTATAATATGATCAGGAACAACATGATTGGGCCATACAGTAGCTCCATTTTTAGTTTTTTTCAATTTCAACAGTGGTACCATCAATATTTACTCCCATAAATATTGTGTTCCTCTTTCTTCATATCCTCACAAATAAATGCTGCAGCTGTTTTCTTGTTTTGTGCTTTTCTGAAAAGTGAAATGGAGTTAAATATACTTTTAATTTGCATTTCTCTGATGGTTAAGGATACTAGATTCTTTGTAAAATGTTTATTGATGATTGAATACAAATGTATTTAAGTATTGAATGGTTCTTGCCTCCTTACTGGAGGGTAGAAATTTCCCAAGACTTGCATGGTGGAGGTTCCTCAGTCTTTACTCCTCTTTGAGTCATGCCCTTTCCTGAAGAGTCTGTTCCAACTGCTAATCTATTATATAAAGAGTAACTGCTGCTTACTGGCCTAGTGTCTTTCCTCCTTGGGTTAGTACTTTCTTCTTCTCTGGAAGACTCAGGTTTGGTGATTAGAAATAAAATTTTTCAGTTTCCTCAGCCAATCAGTTTTCTATTTACTCTCCCCAAACAGAATTAGATTTGACTGCTCCATGTCTAGGCCTATTGTTGGGAAGCACTGTTCAACACCACTGGATCTGGTTAAAAGGATGGTGAAAGACACTGCAACTGAGCATGTGCCCACAGATTTCTAGCTCCACGCTCATGAACTTCCCTCAGGCCATAAAGATCAGAAGAACCATGAAAGAAGAAAATTTTTTCACTTGATTTCTCTCTGGTTCTGAAGCATCCTTAGAAGTACACATATCTCTGCAGTGTTCTTTGATCTCAACTGATAAGAACATCTGTACCAAGAAAGTTGATATTTGAAGAAAGATGGTGGTCTACCATGTTGCCACTTAACTGCTCTTTTCGCTATCCAGAAATAACTAGACCTTGGGAAATTACTGTGCATTTGAACAAATTTGAACAGACTGTAGCTCAGAATACAACTTTTCTTTCTGATATGGTATCAACTACACATCATTTGGCATACCAGTTCTTTCTTTGAAAAAAGAAATACTCAAGTGAAGCAGATTTTACCTTAGAAGATATCACATCTCTGTTTCCAACTGATCTGCCTCAGGGTTCTGACCTCTAGCCCACTGGAAACAACCTTATTGGAAGCCCCACTCCATGGTACTGATCTACTACTGGGATAACACTGAATGGACTGGTCTTGCTAATATGAAGTTGAAAGCACATAAGAAGACTTATAAGCATTAGAGGTAACAAGGTTAGGTTAAAATCCTATAAAAATATAGGTATATGACACCTAAATGATATTTATAGGAAATAATGAAAATTATGCTTATTCAGCATCATCATAAGATATAAGTGCACTTAACTTTCCTTTTCAGGATTTTGAAGGCAAGACATATGTAAGGACATTATCTTCAGTTACCAGATGACAATGGTTTCCATTGTGAGGGCCTCTGAATCAGATTAAGATTATAGTGGATACTGTCTTGCAATGTAGACTTAAGAATCTAATTAGAGTCAAGGTAGGGACAGAAAGAAGGGAGGGGTGGGGAGAGGGGGAAATCTTGAAGTTGAATGGGTAGCAAGGCTCTAGAAATAGGAGAAGCTGACAGAAGGAAAAACATCTTTGAAATAAATTGTATGGAGAATATTCAAATGAAAGAAATATAAAAGAAGAAATGACTGTGGCAAATGGAAATATTGGATGGAGTCAGTAGACACCACAAAGTATAGCATCTCAGGACCATAAGAAAAGAGAATGCAGCCTTTTGGGAATGCCATTTGGACTTAAAAAATAATTCCTAGATTAATAAATGGGTTCTGATGGAGAGTATTAACTGATTGCTGATTAGTGTGAGTATTAATTAGATTTAACTGATTAGTGTCTGATTACAGATATTAAGTTCCATCCTGAAATGGGTGCTGTCCTGTGTACTAAACAATAACTTAAGGATATGCAGTATCACTCTATCAATAAGTGAAAGCCATGGGCCAAAAGAGATTTTCCACGTTCAAAGGGACTGCAGGAGCAGATGCCTGGGAATCCTGGTCCTTCCTTAGTGTTCATCTCCTTCTCACTATTTCCTCTGCCCTCAGAACAACTCTGGAGACATACTTGAAAAAAATAACACAACTTTAGTAAATAAGAGTTCTATATGACAAAAGACAGTGAAGAGAAATCTTCCTTGCAGGTTCAACTTGCATGGATGGCAGTGTGACTGGAGATACAAATCTACACCCATTCGAAAGCTTTCCACAAATACTCTGTTTGGGATCCCAACAAAAAAAAGGAGTAAAAATGATTTACAGATTAATTATTAGGCATTCAGAGAGAAAGTTACTTTGCTCACACTTGGAGGGTCATAACAAAATGGAACATACTTATCCTGTTATTGATTACTGTGGGATATTTGGGTGTTCCCAAAGGCTGAGTAGACAGGCTGCCCCTTCCTGTGAATGCAACCCTGATGTAGGAGGGTCATCTGTCTATGTGTTACTTTCATTGGTTAAT
>LOEQ01009208.1:47933-62591 GCA_001685075.1 Bramus lutescens
TCAAACAAATCATAGCACTTTACTCCAAATGCTCCATTCAAAAGCTTTGTCTCCTGCAGGAGCCAGACAGAGATCGCAATGGAGGCACAGCCTAGAAACTGGTATTTCAAAACCTCCACTTTCTAGTAGACCTGATCCCGCTGCCTATTCAGGCAGGAAGAGATGAGCCATGGGCATAGTCTCAGCTACTTTATTCCAGACCCGGAGTGGGCACAAAAATGTCCGGGCCCAGAAATACACCATAGCCGGAGTTTGCACCAGCGGCAGGGCCCAGGAAGCCATGTTTTAAAATGGTGCATCTTTTTTTCTGTTGCTTTTGCTGAATCAGGAAATCTCTCTACAGCAAACAGCAAAATGCTGTGTTAAACTCTGTTTTTTGTGTTTACAATTAAGCTCTCTCAGGTTTTACGTGGAGTTCATTACCATGTTGGAGCGCCTGTTTCTAGGAAAGTCTTTATATCACCTCTTACCCACCCATTAAAATTCCAATCATTCTTGGCCTAAATTCATAAAATATTAATTCCTGCCATCTTTGTTGCACCATTAGACATTCCCTCAGTTTTCACAATCCAGTCTCTAACTTCATCACTTCTGCTTTATTTCCCCTTAAAAGATCATAAAATATCTATGAAGAGAATACACACACACACAAACACACACACGCACACGCACACACGCACGCACACACACCCACCATGTGTTTATACACTGGAAAACAACTATTTTAGAGAGTGGGGAGTGTGTTTAACTCTTTGTATTCTTGACTTTTCATTTTGAATCCAGCTCAAGTTTAAGCTTTGTTCCATGCAGAGCCCTTCACAGGCAGCCACATGAGCATATCAGTCTTGAAAAATCTAGACACTAAAGTCAAGATGAAGTGGCTCCTGCCACAGAACCAAACATGACTGCCATCCTCTATGTAGGTTCATGTCTACCATTGACTCGGGGATATGAAATAGTTCTCCCTGAATAACCACATACCCCATATAGTTCTTTCTGTAAGTTCCTGAAGTGCTTGCTCAGTCTCAATGACTAGACCTTGGCTTAGTTTCCTTAGTTACTCCCCAAGCCCCAAAGCTAAAGTATCACAATCTGTTTGAAATGTTTATACATTATCTTCTTCTGTGTTTTCCAATGCCTCACCCCACCACACTCCTTTGCTTTGTGAGTATGTTTACGTGAAATATACCAACTTCCTTGAAATATACATCAACTTCCTCACATACGAATCTTTTTAATAGACTGAGCCTATAGGACATTGGTTCTGACTTCAGTATAAAATAAGGTCATTGCTATTTTTTGGTTAACACATGGAAGTTGGCACTATCTTTCCCTTAATCAAGTGAATTCCCAGCATGATCATCTGCGCTACCCCTACTTTCTTGTCCATGATTCTATCCCTTGCTGCCTTTGAGGGCTCAGAATGATTCCTTGTCAGTTCATGCTGCAGTGGTCAGCAGCTGGAAAATTATTGATGATGGATCGATTGATCCCATTTAATAAGTCCCAAGGGCAAACAATATATAGAACAGTGACACTGAACAGTGGAGTGGGAGGATTTAACTTTAAATTGCATCAAACAGAAAGCCCAAGAGAGGCTATGCCCTGGATTAACTCATGGTATCCCTGAGGGCCAAGAAGTAGATGCTCAAGGGATAGGAACTGGAAAACAGAAAGAAGTGCCAGCAAAATCAAGCATCCATACAATGCTAGGGTGTGGGAATACTAACATCCCCCTTAATAGAGAGACAAAGAAGAGGAAAGGAGGGTTGAACATGTGAAAAAATCATCAGGGAAAGCATAGTGATTCTTTGCTCACAAAGAGCTAAATAATTGATGGTAGGGGATAAGTGAAATATTGATGAATCAAGAAGAAAAATCTTCTGTAATGTGTCAATGAGGTCAGTGAGAGAAGATGAAGGGACTTTATAATCAGCTCAGATCCTCATGGACACTGAAGTCAGGAATAAGAGTTTAGGAATCACACAGAGTGCAATTATGTGTGATACTAATGGAAAGGGAAAAAAGCAATCTTTTGGGGGTGATTCTCACAGTGAGTAATTGACTCTGAGTTTAGATTGTAATTGCAGCAATGGCACCTCTGGACAAAATGATGAGGCTATGGGGGCTGCAATCAGGCAGGTCTAGATCCAGTAACTTCCTGGGGGACCTAGTGGAGTTAGAAGGGAGAAACCATGTCTTGTCCTTCCTTATTTCTCCTCATGAATCTGGAGCTTGTCAGCTGAACTCTTGACACAGCTTCCCAAAGGCAGTGAAAGACAAGAATGGCAAAGATGAGTACCCCATAATGGGATCAGTCTGGGCAGTCCTAGCAGCAACTTAAGCAGACACAGGCGCCTCATGTGTCCATAATCTCTGCTTCTAGATGACTGCACTCGTCGTTCCCTTTGGCAAGCCACTTAGCCCTTGGTCTGACATCATTCTTCTAAATCTAAAGTGACCCTGCATCTCCCAACATCCTTCTCCAAGGTTAAACAGAGCCTCCATTCCTTCAGTAATCCCTTTCCAATTTGTCCAGCCTACAGAGCCTCCCTTTCTCTGTGGCTTAGTCTGTGGGTCTAGTAAAGAGTGGTGATGCCATTGATCACAGTTTGAGTCTTATCACTCTTAAAGATCACATAAGCTTCTTGAAAGGCAGACCTGTATCCACAATAATAGCCAGCACAGGCCAGAGGCATTAATTGCCTAGTGAATACATATCGATCAATTAATTATTTAACTCACTTAACACTTGCATTTCTTGGCTTAGGTCCCTGATGGTTAGGGAAAAAATTCAGTGGAATTCAAACAGATTTAATTCTAATTAATAAGAAATGGAGATAGGATAAATGAATTATCTAGAGCAATAAAAATAAACTTGAGAATTAAATGAGCAATTGCCTAAATTATACTGAGCTTTGTTGATAACCAAGAAAACATATCTCAAAACAACAGTGTAATGTCTGTGTTGTACATTGATTTTGAAAATTAAAATGACAACTTTAGTGTAGAAAGTTAGAAACTATATACATTCTAAACTTTGGAGGGTACAAACTAAATCATCATATAATTCAATCCAATTGCTCCTCTCAAAATCATACTTTTCCTGGCCTGTCCTACCACCAAAGGTATATGTTGTCAAAAAATGTAAATACTGAGATGTTTAGATATTTTCTGTTATAAGAAAGCAATTATAAACATCCATGTGACTCAGTATTATACAGTTTAGATAAATCCAGAGGCCCCCTTATTACTAGGCATTATAATACAAAAGAGTTAGGGGAACTGAGAAGACATCACCAGAATGGCATCTGTGCACAACAGATAAGAAACCCATGAGAATCACATGCAGATGTTCTGCAATGCATAACGGTCCCTCCAAAATTTGAAAATATCCTAAGTTGAACACACATGCAACAAGTATCTCCATCAACATGATGCCTACTCAAGGCACCTAACCAAAGCAAGGATCTTAGCTCAGAGTCTATATTTTCTGTCTTTCCTACCTGGTGAACTAGAAATTGTCATAGATGCTGGAGATCACAAGAGAGTACTGCATCACATATCATTAGCAAGGAAAAGGGTGAAAAATCTATGTAGAGTTTCTACTAGGCATACACCAAATTTACACCACCATAAAGTTACAGAATCATAGGTCGAAGCATCATAAATTGGGTCACCCATATGTATACAAATGATATCATTTATGTTGCAAATATGCATGAGTGAATGTATCTGCATGAATGTATCTGATCTGCTTATATAAATGCATAAAGATAGACCTTGAAAAGCATTAACCGAAATGTCCCTAGGTACTAATCCATGTCTTCCAGAGGAATGGAATGGAGAGAGGAATGAAGAGTTACTCAATGTGTTCAGCATAAAACAGAGTTAAACATGAAGTGGAAGATCAAAGCCGGGGACTTCAGCCCACTCTCAGCTGTGCAGGTGCAATGGGCCTATACACACATTCAGAACTCAAGGCGCCATCAGCGCAGGCACTCATGGAGGGCATTCAGAAGGGATGAATTTGCAACCTGAAGAGAATACCCTTGCCTTTCCACCTTGACAAGGGATGTGTCTTCCCTCTCACATTTTAACACTATTCTTCCATTCCCTTTGTGCTTCCTCAGTCTGCATTGATCTCTCCCTCTCAAAACTCCCCTACCATGTCCTCATCAATCAATTGATGATTAATTATGAATGATTGTGTGACTCTTGAGGGGTAACTTTCGAATGAGCTGGCAAGCATTTCCCCTGTTGTAATGTTTACCTTTTACTTTGACTCTTTAACAAGTGGGAGAACAACAGAAGTCCATCCCTTCCTTTTTTGCTTCACTTTGCAAGCATGCTTTTCTTAGCTCCTCTCTTTCTCCCTGTCCATGATCTATGAATGCTCCACTGACAGTAAAAATCCAAAGTGCTAATCTAAGCATACAGCATAGATCCTTCTCCCTCTCAGCTTGCTGCACCTCAGTTCCCACCAAGGTACAAAGGTAATATGGCACTTTAATTATCATTAAGGCCATTTTCTCTGGTGTACCTCATGGCAATTGAGTAGCTAAACACCTGCCCATGGCAAAATGACCTGGCCGAATTAGAGAGCCTAAAATCTCATAGTCAAACTCAGCAAGAGTTATGTAACCATATGAAAAACAAGCACTGTAATAACAGGAATCCCATTTCAAGTATTGGTTCTATGTATTGGGTTCTGTGTTTAAAAGCTGGGGAAACAATTCCTAAGTTTTAGTCAAGCAGTTTGCATGCATTACTTGGTCTCCACTCAAAGGAGGTCAGAATAGCAATTGGTCCCAGGACAGAGAGGCCTCTGTTCAGTGCAACTGGTCCCCAAGGCTGCTGATTGTTCTGCTCATAGAAGAGAAAGGAGCTGCTAAAAATTCCCAGAGTCCTCAGGGTCATCTCTGTTTTCCTACCCTCCCGGATTTTACTCAGCTGTCTCCACTTTCCCAATTTCCCAACTCCTAGAATTTCATAATAGATGCACAATACATTTTTAATGAATTAAATTAACATTTTTTAGTAACATCACAAAAATAAAACTTTGCCTCTGGCTGAATGTAAAATAGAGTTGCTACCTATAATTTAAGAGAGAGGTGGGAGAGGAAAAAAAGAGAAATGAGACCGAGAGAAGAAAGGGATTAGAGAAAGATGTGAATTCAACAATCATATAGGCAGAAGAAGGAATGCCAGGTAGATATGGAGAAGTCATGAAGGCTTATATACATGCAATACTGAAAATCTGGCTGTAACATACAAAGAGCTGTAATATACAAAGAAGGGTTTGAAATTAAGAAAGCACTATGACCAAAGAATGACTTTAGAATGCTCACTTAGTAGAGATAACAGGCAGGTGGGCCAAAGCCTTTCCCAAAGAGTTAAAAAGAGACAGAGTCCGTGACCTCTGTGGGACAGTGTGCTGTAAAGGCCCAGAAGCTGCAGCAATTGGTGATCAGAGGGGGCTTGGGTAGAATTGTGGGGTGTGGAGCCTAGAGGCAACAGTGACTCAGAGATCGACTTCTAATGTCTGGGTGGATGTCATGTTGTGTGTAGAGAAAGAAAATGCAAGGATTTGTTTGGCTCTCAGAGAAACTCAGATCTATTTATGACACCACAACTCTGAGGTGCAGTGGGACAGCTTCAGGAAAACATGGGGTGTGGGCAGGAAGCCATTGAAAACATGCGCTCAGAGCTCCAGAATAGACTCAAGAATGTTAGTTACTAGTTATGGTATGGGGCTAAAGCACAAGGTCACTGAGGAGTTAAATTGAAGATATAGGTTGCAAACCCCTAAACATTCAGTTTTACATATGATGAAGAAAATACAGAATTGTATTTAACTTCTCATTTCCAAAACCCGATTTATCAAAGTATCCTAGCTGTCCTGAGTTTTGGCTTCTAGGATGAGTCAGCTAACTTTTCAAGTGGCCATGCTCACCTCACACAGAAGCACATTTCATTTCTGCACAATCATACCTTGTCACAGTTATTTTCTGGTATGCATTAAGTCCCTTTGCACATTTCCCAGCTTCCTCTGGAGATGTTCTTATGCTCAATGTGGGGCTGGGGGTTTTGGAAGCTGCAGAGACTACAATGGAAACCAGAATCAGTTAAGAAACCTGTGTATGTGAATCTTCTATTATATTTTAGAAGCAATAGTCATTTCTTTAGCAGTTTTACAGGTGCTGCCATTCTGAAATCAAAGGTTGTTCACCCTAGAAGTAGAAACCTCAAATGTTTCAAATGTGGTTAATGTTTTAACATGACTTCAACACACTCCTTAAGAAATGAATGATAATCTGTGTGAATCTATAATAATATGAATAAAATAATTAAGGAAATAAGACAATGTAATATTTCGATGTGATTTTTTTGTTTCATATTATCAAAAGACATCCAGAAATAAAGTGACCCAATCAAAATGTATCTTAGATAGAGCCAGGTATACAACAAGGTGCAGCATCAAAACTGCTCTTGCTAACTTCTATCCTCATAACCACTCCATCCATCTCTCTGCTTCTCCAGATGATAACAGATGCCTTTATGTCTGGCATGGCTAGATTCAGTTCTCAACTTGACATACCTGGGAAAAGATAACCTCAACTAAGGAGTTGTCATTATCAGATTAGCCTGGGACCATTTCTGCAAGTCAATTTATTAACTGCTAATTTGATGTAGGAGGCCCCATTACATGTGAGGTAATACCATCGCTGAGAAGGTGGACCTGGACTGTATAAGACAGCTAAATTAGCAAAGCAGAAGAGAAAACCCCTTAAACAATGTTCCTCTATGATCTCTGTTTTATTTCCTACCTTCAAGTTCCTGTTTGAGTCCTTGACCTGACTTGACTCAATGATATACTGGGATGCAGAAGCATAAGCCAAATAAACTTTTGTCATTCCTCGAGTTTCTCTGGGTCATTGTATTTATTATTGCAATAGAAACAAAACTAGAGCATTGTCTTACCTCCACCAGAAAGCAGACTGTATCTACATGTAACAATCTGGACAACTTTACCCTCAGGTAGCCAAGGAGGTACAAAGAGTTTGATCATAAGTTCCAAGCAGAGCCGACAATGTTTGGCTGGCAGGAAGAAAACCAGAAACACCACAACAAAGGAAGAGAGAGCAAGAAGTGGAACAGCTGGGGATTGAGACACGTGATGCTTAGAGAAGAAAGAGAAAGCCAGTGAGATGAGCAGAGTGCCAGAGTGGATGATTCAGGAGAACACTCAGAAATAATTCGGGTTTAGTAATAGGACAGAAAGATAAGATTGTGAAGATTCAAAGACAAGGTGGAAGGCAAATGCTCAGAAAGTATGAAGCATTCAGCACTGCAAAAGGAAGGGGAAAGGAAGCCTGTGTGAGATGGCAACCATTCTGAGCCACCAAGAGAACTCAGCCAAGGGCGGTCTCTCCTCAGCGGCCTCTTTTCTACTTGGAGTCACCTGTCAATCATAGCACTGAGGGAGCACAGTAGTGCGAACAGGATCTTTCCAAGGCACTCCTTCCATTATCCTCGCTAAACCTTCTTCCACCGTGGGGATGCACGCAGATTGTTCACATTAGGAAGCAAATTGATTGTGAGCTGAGTTTTGTCTACCAACAATTTTTAATATGTAATCTTGTCATGAGTGAACGAAAGTCATTAATAATACAGTAAGCAAAATGTGCTACAGTTAACCTTAAATTATAACTTACAAAGAGCATTCTTGCAGTTTCTTCTTTGATTTATGAGCTCAGTTTATTCTATGCAAATTCATGCACAGTTTCTAATAAGAGGGAGGAGGAAAGATAAAGGAGGTTTGAATATTTTATAAGCTTTTTCCACTTACCTTAATTTAGAATTATGAGGTTGAATATGGAAGTAGAGAATAATTACCTATTACCAGTCTCCTACATAGTCTATCTATTTCAGCACTGAGCATCCTGAGTGATGCAAAACATAGCTGTTTTACTACCTGTACCCCTGTGAATTTGATAATTAGGCCTCCTTCAGTGTTACTTGTTGCTGACACATGAGAAGATAAGCACTGTAATGTAATCAGTCAGTCCTGCAGTCTTATTTAATGTCCCTTTTAAAAATAATACACCAATTGTTCAATATTTCACTCATTGTATGGGGTAAAAGCGAACTTATTAATGAGTCTCATACACTGAAAATTTCCCTTGCCTTTCTCCTCCCATTGTGCTTAAGCAAAGGGGATGCTCTTGAAACAAGTAAGACTGATGATCTAGAAAAGGGGGGTTCATCCCAGAAACAGTGTCTAGAAAGGGGGGATTCATCCCAGAAACAGTGTCTAGAAAAGGGGGGATTCATCCCAGAAACAGTGTCTAGAAAAGGGGTGTTTGTCCCAGAAACAGTATCTAGAAAAGGGGGTTCATCCCAGAAACAGTGTCTAGAAAAGGGGGGTTCATCCCAGAAACAGTGTCTAGAAAAGGGGGGGTTCATCCCAGAAACAGTGTCTAGAAAAGGGGGAATTCATCCCAGAAACAGTGTGAAAGCCCACGTCTTTACACTCAGCCATGCCTTCTCACCTACCAATAGCATGTCTCCACACCTTATCCCCAGCAAAGGCAATATGGCTTTAGACCACACCAGTACCAGGGTAGAGCAGATAAGGAGAAACAGAATAAATGCACATGTGTAGAAGACCTGAAGAAGAAAAGCTGAAATGGATAAATGGAGTAAAGGATGTCTTGGGTTACAAAGATCCTCTCAGGATTTGGAAGTCTCAACTGGGTGACAAGAAATACTTGGTGATAATTTGAAGCCTCCACAGGTGATGTCTTAGAAGACAGTGATTCCTGAAGAAGGGCTTGGAAAACGTCAAGTGCAAGTTCAGGAGTCATAGCCTGGACCAGGAAGCCACTAGCACTCTCTCCCTCCTTCCCCCATCTCTCTTATCTCTAATAATGGTAACTTTGTTTCTAAGAAATCCGGACCCAGGTAAAATATTGAAACTGACCACCTCATTTAATTTAGGAAATGGGCTAGAACGGATGGGCAAGTGTGCAGTGCTAAACACTCCTGCAGCTCTGGAGCTAAGAGACAAGCAGAATAAGGCTCTGGCCTCTGCCCACTCTTCACTGGACTCAGCCAGACTCCCCACTGCAATAGACAGAGCACCTCAGATCTGTTTTGTCTCTTTAGATTACGAACAGAAACTCTTAAGCACCCAATGATGTGCTGAATTATCCAAAAAATAACATGGATTGAGAGTGAATTGCTCTTTGCATTTATTAGGGCTCAAGGCAAACGTGGAGCTGTGGTCTTCTCACCCATCACAGCAAATGCTGATCAAACTTAACAGTGGAGCAGGCAGCTTCCAATAAAGAGAGGAAAAGGTTTTCCTTTCCTAGTAAATTGTATCATTGGGTTTCATGATAATTAGCACTTCATATTGTATTATAGTGATGGTGTCAGACCAACAGCCAAACAGAACTAATGAGTTAAATATCTGTCAGCAGGAGGCTTCAGGCCTGATTAAGGCCACTGCAGGTATATGAGCCTATTTCTCTCCTCTTTCATTTTTCTATGATGGTCAGTATATTGAATTGTCAGAAACCATCAACTATTAACATAAACTACAAACGAATAAAGAAAATATAATCCCCTCTCTACATCTTAAGAATATTTTAGATATGCTAATAATTGATATACTAAGCAGGAAAGGCCCACAAAAATGAAAATTTACATCTCCCTCGCTAGTGCCTGGTTTAAGAGAATAAAAGAACAAAACATGTCTCAAATCATTCATTCTTGTCCAGCTGCTGAATCGAAACAACCGAAGGGCTTTGTGATATAAGTCTACAGTAGTGAGCTAGTCCTAGAGAATATGACCTCACAAAGATTTACCAGGTATCAAATGTGTCACCCTGCATTTTGGATGTGTTGTTTACATAAACTGTGTGTTGGTCCTATGATGGGCTCTAGTTATTCTAATTTCTGGTAAGGAAACTCAGCATCAAATGGAACTCCCCAGCCAATATTTTAACAAGTAATAGTTATTAAAGCCCTTCTCTCAGTATAATTGTATGCTGAGCACAGATTAAAGAAGAACAGAACAAAGGGTGTGGGGCGATCTGTCCCGGCCATAAAAGACATTTGAGTGAAGTTACAGTTATCAAGCCAAATGTGATGGGAAATAGATAAAAAGCTAAAACAGAAGAGGGAAATAACGATATGGCACAATGTAATATCAGAACTGTCACAATGGATTATATACTTGATTGTCAAATGAGTGGCAGAGAAAGAAACTGCTATTAGTTTAGAAAGGGAAGAGAAAATTTGGGGCTAAAGCATTCCAAGAAGATTGAAGGCAAAATGGGGAGCTGACCTTGGTCCTGAAGCATGCCTGCTGCCTGGACACCATGAGAACGTCAAGAGGTCAAAACGGGGCATTTTAGACGAACTATGCAGGAAAGATATCTAAAGGCACCAGCTCTATTTGGTAGGCAAAGACAAGGAAATCACTCAGGTGGGAGATAGCAGTACATTTGGATAGATAATACACGGGAAAATAAAAGGAGTCAGGCAGCAGGGCATTGACATGAAGAGACAAGAATTTTGGATCGCGTTCTTGGACAAAAATTGAAATGTATCATTTTGGTTAGGTATTTTTGGCACTTGCTTGCACAAAATGATTAATTTGGTTACTAGCCTTGTACTCTGCCTGACAAAGAGCATTTTATATTCCATGGAATACTTCAAAAGCAACATAGCATGTGTCATACAATCCTTCACATATCTTCAGCTTCAAACCCAGTGTCTTTCAGCATTTTTGGACACACACATACACACATGTGCATGCACAGACACACTGTGCTTGCTTGCTTCCTTTTTATGTAGGGACTTCAAGATCAATTTTGATAGACATACACATATATACTATAAATAATATGGTACATTTATAATAAAAATATGCATCAGATGTAAATTTTAGAAATAAAAAGCAATGAAATAAGCAAAATTTACAGTTTTATTTTATTGGGTAGTTATAGTTTTATGTGAATCTTTTCAAAGAAATTGAAATTATTTATAATAATATTTTCAGTGGACATAGTGAGGCCGTGTCTGCTTCACATTTCAGAAAGACTTGGTCTGGCATCTCATGAAAGAATAATTTCTAAACCTCACTTATAACCATGCCTTCCATGACTGATCTAAGTGGGAAAGTTTTCTATAAACTTACTACCCTTACTACCCAGGGATGCTTGCATAGTCTGAGCAGCTATCTAGCTGCACACTCATTTTTTAGTCTCATATCTCCATATAACAATCATCTCTGGAAATTTTTCTAGCAAGTTTCTAGTTGTTTCAGTATCTGGCATATTAGAATATGCTTCCTTGTATTTTCTACATTCAAAGGTGATATCTCTATCATAATTTTTTGCTATGGTATCTCAGTGGCTTTGAAACTTCTCTTGTATTTATCCACTCTCAAAACTGAGTTAAATTTTCCTGTTGATTGACATGCTGTGGTTTGCCCCATACACTGACATGTTTGAACATCTGACCTCTAGTTGGTGGTGCTATTTTGAGAAGTCATGGAAACTTTGGGACATGGAACCAAGCTGGTGGTCTAGAATTATTACAGTGAGCTTTGATAGCTATGGAATATAACTGCGTGGGGTCTCATCTTTGCCTCCAAGTTCATACCTTACAAAGGAGTGACCCACACATTCTCAACAGTATAGATGTTCCAATCAGCACACTTTCCCTACCAAGAAAGACTGCACACTCTGAGATTTCCCTATCATTAAGTTGTGTCTGTTGTACAGTTTGTTACATCAATAATGAAAATAATCAGTGCATTGACAGAGGACAGACACGTCTTTATTTAGTTTTTATTTTACTTGGCAATAAATTTGAGAAAGAGAAATGTTGGCTCCACCATAACAAAGCAATGCCCACATTATTATTGGTTTCAGCCTACAGTTTCCTTCTGAAGTTCTTTTACATCTCCACATACAAACCAAATAAAAATAAACCATCTATGATGCCCCCCAAAAAAACCCTTCACTACCGAATCCTCATCCACCAGAAGCTTCAAGTGCTCTGTACACAGTGACCATGTGACAAAGCAATGAGTAGGATTCATGACAAATTGCTACTTTAGTATTAGATATTTAACAATTCACTAACTACTAGAAGTTCTGATATTTCTTATTACATCTCAGGTCACCTTCTGGTGGTAAAGCATTACTTTAAAAACAATAGTTGTGTCTGTGTTGGGGAATCCTTTACTAGCCTGGAGCCAAACTACCTGGGTTTTGAGCTGTGCCTGGACCTTAACAGGCCTTGTAGGGATAACATGAAAAAACAGCTGCAGCTCAGAAGAATAACTGCTTTGTGTATGTGTGTGTGTGTGTTTCTGTATGTGTGTGTGTGTGTGTGTGTGAGAGAGAGAGAGAGAGAGAGCGAGAGAGAGAGNNNNTGTGTGTGTGTGTGTGAGAGAGAGAGAGAGAGAGAGAGAGAGAGAGAGAGGTGTTGAGTTGAGAAGGATACAGAGTCTCAGTGGATCAGGATCAACCCTGTGCATGCCAGTGTGCTGAATGCTCACAGAGGCCATTTCTCCCAGAGATGTCTTTCCTGCCTGTTTCAGATGGAAATACCCTTCTGGAAGTGTCAGCTCTGTCAACTGAATTTTCATATCTCCTCATTAAATAATCAGGATGTGATTGGGATGTTACATTTATAAGGCGGTTTCTGAAACCTCTTTGAAGATAATTGTAAGTTACTGCAGTAAAAAATGTGCCCTTCATGGGACTTTCCCCCCAAAGTTCTCCAACTTCACAATCTGGTGAGCTCACAATTCATATTTCTATCATTGCATCCCATAAAGACTAAAGCGGAGGGTGATTTTTATGGGCTCAGTGGTGGGCAGAAAATAAATATACAGTTCTAGCTGCTATTTAGCACCATAGGGTTAAAGAGAATGAGGCCCACCCCTATACATATGCAGCCATTCTCATTCTGAAATTTCCTCTTGATCCTGTCAGTGCTTTCAGATGGAATCTAGTCTCCTCTGCAAAGCAGAGCTGTCTCAGGAGTTACCATTCCTATCACACTAGTAAGCTAGAATTTCTGCACATGCACAACTCTCCACTACCCTCTCCTCAGCTTTGAAAATGCTCCATCCAGCTTCTGTCTTTCACGCAGTACAACAAAATACATAGCAGCCCACATTCTCAAGGCATTCTATGTGTTTTGTGTCTTGATCCTTCAGAAAATCAAGTGCATATGGTCAGTGCACTTTGGAAAAACTGCCTCCACATGTCCAAGGGAAAGAGTTTCAATTCATTATAACATAAACCAATAATAATACCCTTTCTCTCTCAAATTCTTTTGCCCTTATATCTTGAATTCATTTATCCATTCACCCCATGGCATACAAATTCTCATGACAAAAGTCCCTGGAGGTCAGCATAGACTTTTTAACACTTCTCTGAAGCACACAGATCCATCTCTTTAGTCTTTCTCTTGTCTCTCCAACACTATATATTCTACACTGCATTCACTCTAAGTACATATACAAATTCTCCCTCTATTCGATTTGTTGTTCTCTTGTTTAAAGATACACCAGATATGATACAATTGAAAACTCCTGCAAGTATCTGTACACAACAAATATCATAATGGCGTGGATTTCCAGGCATATTCTGTGATTAAATCAAAGTTTTGGTAACAGGAAGAGTAAGTTTGCTTTTCCTTGTCAGAAAGACATGATCCACTGTTATAAATCTCCCAAATTCCCAACCTTCCATCCTTCCATTCCGTATTAATATTTATATCTAGCAAGTGACTTTGTTCCAGCACTAAAACATTGTAAACGTGACACAAATAGGATGTGGAACAGAGTAAAAGAAACTTTACTCTCTTACGATGCATTCAGTATCATGTTAAAGACCCCAGGACAATTTTTGAAGTTATACAATCTACATGGCAACAAAAAAACATCCAAGCAGTAGCAAAAGGCCATCTAAGACTACCCAACGCTCAGCATTTGACAAATGGAGACACAGCACAGCCACTATGTGAAAGCAGATGAAACACGCAAAAAACCATCCAATTGAGCTTACCAAACAATCTTAGTGTTCAAATAAAATGGTTGATACTTGAATTGCTATATTTGGAATGGTCTATTTCATCACAATGATAAAGTTTCCCCATCTTTTTAAGCTTACAGTTGGCATGATTTAAGTTACTCTGTTTTCTTTTGGTTTTTCAAGACAGTTTCTCTGTGTAGCTTTGGTGCCTGTCCTGAAACTTGCTCTGTAGACCAGGCTGGCTTCAAACTCACAAAGACCCACCTGCCTCTGCCTCCTGAGTGTTGGAATTAAAGGTGTGTGCCACCACCACCCAGTTTAAGTTATTAAAAGGTGTATATGGCTATTATGGAGGGAATGGGATTATAGAGAGATAAGAATAAACAGAGAAATATTTCTGCATAGAATAGCAATGACCATGAAGCACAGTGAGAATGTCTAATGGCATTCAAGTTACAAATTTAATTATTTTACTAGGATACGTTCTCATATTCTTCTCTTCTTGAAGAACTGTTGACATCATATGAAGAGGAGTCTTCAGAGATGTCCACAGACAATTTACCTAAGGTCATCTAGTCTGAAAAAAAAA
>LOEQ01009208.1:68809-95250 GCA_001685075.1 Bramus lutescens
CGTGCGGGAGCTGGGCTGGACGAAAAGCAGGCCCGCTCCCTTTATCACTACAGATGGAATTTAAAAATAAAAAGTAGTTTCTTTTAAGAAACTGTGTTCCTGGAAATACTAGATTCTTGGAGCTGAAACAAGGCATCATATCTTCTTATTGTATGTGTGTAGCTACATATGTTGGATACACAGGTACTTTGTTGCATGTTGCATACACATGTTTGTTGAGGAAAAACCCTAAGCCTATCAAAAAAGAAAACTAGAAGATGATTAGTTCACAAATGCCTGCAGTGATAAGTTGAGAACAGATTGTAAAGTCCTTGCAAACACTAAAGTTAGAGGACATTAAAAATAGCAGCCTACAAAGATCCACCTAGGTTTGAACTAAAGAAAACTTAGCTGCTATTTAAAATACCAGCTCAGAAGCCACAAAGGCTTGTTTTCTTAAATAAGTCGTACCTACCATAGTGATGCAAAGAAGTCTGCTTATGTTTTAATTCATTTTATCTATGCTCTTTTTCCCTTGTAAATGAATGTATTGCATGGTATAGAGTGGTGTCTTAAATTCTCATTGTACAGACACTTGATTTTCTGAGAACTCAGAATTCCGTAAGGTATGAAGCATGAGAGATACCCTGTAGATCTACTGGTAAGAAAGATGGCTGGTTTCTGCTCCAATGGTTTGGGCTCTCAAGTCCGAATAATAGAAATTATGTTCATGGCACCTGGACACAAACCTACAGAACATCATGTTCTTTTGACTTCTCATTCTCAGCTCTTTCTCAAGATGATCTCATTTTGCTCTCTGAGCCATTAGTGCTATCACCCTGAATTCCGGTTAAAGGGCATCCCTTGCATGCCTTGGCATGCTTCCCAGATACGTGTTTCATCCGAAATATAGAGACCAAATTACCAATAAGGAAATTATGAGTGACTACCCCTGTTCTGTCTCTGTCATCGTCCTCCACAGTTGAATACTCTTCATTGTGAGAGACTCGTTTTTTTTCCTACAATTCAGCTTAAATTTTCCTTCACTTGGCTTCCTTGCATCACTCCTAATTATAGTCTAATAAAGCCCTTGGATTACTGTGAGCTATTTCCATTCCTTCCTGCCCCCACCTCAGTACTTCTTCAGAGGTTTCCTAGGCCCAGCACCACATTGTGCAAAATGGTGACCAGGTCATAAAAAGTTTATTCCACAGGTTAAAATTCAGGGGTGTGAGACCCCATTCTCGAGAGCTTCTCTCTACTTCTAACCATGTGCCTTATCCTGGATTAAGAAAATGGATTGTAAAAGTGTCTGAGATGAAGGACTGTTGGAATAAAGCAGAAGCCGTGGATATCTGTCTGTAGACTATGCCTCCAAAACACATTCCAACACAGGAAATTCATTGGAAAGCCATAGCTTGTCAGCCTACACATCTACTCGTTGAGGCTTCTGGCTCCAGAAAGAGGAATTCAAACAACACTGCATCCTCAAGCCAGTCCTTACCCCCACTGCAATTCATAGCTGCAATGAGATCTCTTCCCCTCAGGAACAAATTGCCCTGGAATAAAATAACGAGGGAGAAGTTAGAGGCAATCATAGGTTGTTAATTGTGTGATCTTGGGGAAAATGCTGGGCCATGTATTTTTATTTTGAAGTTTCAAGAAAATATTTAATAACTAATTGAAATGTGATATGGTGAAGTGTGTTTGTGTTCTCAATCCATATTTTGTTAATATTCACTGGGGCAGCAGTTTTAAAAAGAAGAGCTAAAGACTAGAATATCAGTTGGGAGCTTCCTGAGATGAGAATTGATTTAGAATGGACTTCCAATGAGAGGTAGAACTTAGGTGCAGACTCTGATAGAGAACGGCCAAGTTGATAAACACTTAAATAAGGCTTAGAGTTTCTAAAAATAAAGGCTTTATTTGCACTGCCTGTGTTCTATGTGTATCAAACATCAAGATGTGAGTTCCAATGTTAAAGACCCAAGGTCTTGTGGGTAACTCCAAATAGCTTGGCTGTGAAGTTATATTTTTACCTTTCTTGTTTATACCTCAGCATCATAGTTGAGTCCCCTCCTCCCATCCCTCCGCCACTGCCACCATCATGTTCTGCCACTCTACCTCACTTATCCCACTCATCCATAAATCATGAAGACCTTAAGTAGCACTTTGTAGAATGGATAACTAGAGACAAATAAAGTTAGTTTTATTAATGACCTCAGGTTAGGGACAATGACATGAGCTTTCCAGTGTTGTGGGAATCAATCAGGACAGCCTGACTCTAGGGACATTTCAACTGGCTTGCAGACACCTCCAGGTGACGGGAGGGGAGGTGGTAGCCTTCCCATTGGATACTTCTGGCTTTGCAAACCAAACATGATTTATCTACATTAGTGGGCTTCTTCTTTGTCTTATTATCCCAGCCACAGCTTATGACCCAGGCTGGTTCTTCTGCCTTTTAATAAACAGATTTAATAGGACTGATAGTTTGGCAATTTGTAGAGTAAATTAGATTTAATTGGGCCTGAATGCCACTGATTTCTCATATTGTTCAAAACAATCTCATCCAGGAAGGCATGTCACCCCAACACATTATCTTCAGTGTTGCTAGAAACATCCAATGGCCAGATCTACATACGAGGATGTTCTCCAGCAAGGCTGCACTCTTGTCCTTGTTTCCTGTGACTAAAATCACAGGAATATGGATTGGGTGTAGTTTTGATCTCATAATGAACATGAAGCAAATGGCAGCTCCATTGCATCTTCTCTATTCCTGTCTTTTCAGAATAAAGAGCTGAAGACACTGTTTCTACTCACAGAAATCATCAATGTTGCAGGATTTGACATAAAATAACTCTAAAATATGATATACACATCAGAGCATTCTCAAAGAATGCACAATTTTACTGATTGGTCTGATTGAAGCCCAGATTACTATATTGTGCCAAGAAGCCGTGAATGGCTCAGGACTATGGATCTGACCATCTGCCCCTAAACTAAATAGTCCCAGACTTCCATTGAGAATTCTATAGCATCCACTGTCTTTTTTCTCATAAAAAGCTATTATTCCTCAGTGTTGGGGTGGGAATTTTACCTTCCTTTACCTCTGAAGATTTTATTTTAATTACAGTGATCTAACTCTGGTTCCTTTGAACTTCCTGTGCCCATGACGGGTTGTGAAAAGTTTAAGCCCCCATGAGGCTACTTCTCTTCCATCATAACAGGCCATAGTACAAATCAGCATCTTCTGCCATCAAGAATACTGAAACAGAGTCCCCAGTCAACCCATAATAATATCAAGGAGGAAGAAAATGTGAAGTAATAAGGACTCTGGTTATTTGTGAGTGCTGTGTAGCTCAACCTACCTTGGAGAGATTCCATTCACCATCATGAAATTTAAACAATCTGATAGTTCACAAACCTGAACATAAAAAATAGTAAGTTTTTATCACCTGTTTATAATTCCAAGTAACCTGTCAGAGGCTCTTATCTATAGACCAAGTACATTAAAATGTGTCAAATGAATGGCATCTGTAATTGAGGCTTAGAATTTATCTTTTGAGTCTCTATGTGTCATACATGGGTAATCCTCACAGGCAGTGCATTCTGCAAAAACAATGAACTATCTTTTCCACTGTGGAAACATGCCAATGCAATCAACCTGCCTCCAGGTAGCTGGCTGCTCACTCTGGGGAATGGTGCCATGCCAGAGTTGGCCTCTGCTGTGAGCAGATTGGGTACTCAGCAGTGACTCCAGCCAGGTCAGCTTTGTGAGTTGAAGCACATGTCACCATGCCTATGTATTCTCTGCATCCCTGCCACTATGGCCATTTTACTGATGAACATATTAGACAATGACAGGAGTGGCTGGGGAAATAAGTCAGCTAGTATCTACAGAATAAATCCTTTTAAACATATAGTTACAACAATTCCACCTTTCTGGGATCCTCTGCTGATCATTTATATAAGTCACAAATATTTCCCACTGGATACTTATTCAGATGTCTTTACATACTTGTCTTTTTCCCTTAACTGTGTTGCAACAACTTTCTACTCACACTCATTTCAAATCTGACACCATCATGATAAGTTATTTGTATTCTATAATTGGTTTATATCATGTAACCCTTGCCATAACTCTTTCTGGATATAACTCAACTAATTGCTGACTCTGGTAAACATAATACTATCCATACAGTTGACCCCTGTGAGCTCGTATGTAGAAATAAAATAATCAAAGAATAGGGATGGAGGGCAAAATGTGCAAATATAAGATTCAAACTATGAGGATAAAATCATCATGTGAGTTCTTACTGCCTTTGACCTTGAAAGTATCCTGAAGAAGGCAGCATCCTTCATATCTGAACTAAGCATACACACCTGATCAAGGATTTAGAAGAGTAACACATCCAGACCTCCCATAAGGTTTACTTTAATAACATATCCATACCAAAAGCATACAGGAATTAAATTCAATCTCACTGAACTCTCCTATTATAAGGCCACTCCAGTCTATCACCAGTTATTACTGCTGAACTTTTCTTCTCATGAGTTCGGTAGAAAAGTTGCATGATTAGGCACACTCATGTTATCTAGGAAGGTAGCATCATTTCATAATGTAAACTTGGCTTCCGTTATGATCTTGAGAGACAAATCCCTTATCACACTTTGGGTTGAAGCCTGGTTTTACAGGAGGGCAACCAAATCCCCATCACCCAACTAGTATGTGTGGGACTGCAGGCAAAGGCAAGAAAGAAATAAACAGTCCTCAGATTCCCAATCTTTAGGCAGCAAAGCAAAATCCTCGTGAAATCTGTACCAAGAGCAAGCTGTGTGCCATTAGAGTCCTTTCTACAAGAGAGGGATGGAAGGGAAAGTGGGAGAGCATGAAGAAACAGAAGGAGAAAGCAGAAGGAAAAATCACCCCCTGATTGTGTGGGATTAGAGACAGGAATTCTCCAGACACCCAAGCAAGGGCAGGATCATAGGTGAGCATGATTGGTGATTGCTTATAAATGTACTATCCTTTATCAACGGATCAGTCCTGATGGAAGAATTATAGAATACAATGTATAGAGGGCTCAAAAATTGGACGATCTTCATCATCAACTAAATAAATCAGTTCTACAAGAATTCTATGCCAACCTTGAAATTCAAATTGAATGAATGGTCCAGAGACACTCAGAAGTAAAATCAGACTCTAAATTAGTCACACTAGTTTCTATTGTACTTTAAGGCTGGCACACACAGTAAAGAAATCCAGTGTCCAGATCGGCCACTGACCTTTCCTTAAAGAACAACATATTGCCCTCTCCCACTCCTACACCTCTGCCCTGGACCTACTTACATGAAAGCAATGTCCTTCTGATCACAGCTCAGGCACACCAGCAAACACTGAAGGAATTCACAGAGTCCCGTGGGGGCCCACAGAAGAAAATCCTAACAGTGCTGCAGCTCCCACTCTCAGCAGGCATCCCTGCACTACAAGGATTCTTACCCAGCATGGCCCTGGGTCATTCATAGAACTGCAAAATATCTTTTCCTTCATGTGTTTACTAAGAGAAAAAAGCAAGACAAAATATTAAACATGACTGAAAATGTAAGACAGGGCTTAATTTTTTTAAAGCAGTTTAGAATAAAATTCAGATTTCTTATACTTTAGTTTCATAGCTTTAAATTATGGGAACAAGTTCTGCAGAATCCTTGGGCTTTTGGCATCCCTAACTGTGGGGAATGGCAGGTACTGAGGCAGAACTGCCTTCCCTTGTCATCTCAGCTACGTGACTCCTCACCATCATTCTTCTGAATACTAAGTGATGTCATGTGGTATCCTGACGGAAGGGATGAGGCAAGCCACTGAAAGTCAGGACTAGAGGAGAATGTGGGCCCATTGTTCAGAGGCTTATCTGAGACTAAGCAGGTGAACTAGCGCATCCTGGGATGATACCATGATTACCTAGGCCCCAGGGAACAGCACTCCTTAGCCCCTCTTGTGTCTCTGTAAATGCTATGTTCACTTGGGACAGACTCACAGATATCAAATGCTTATTATCGAGTGTGAAGGCAGACGTAGACGGCCCCCACCTCAGCAAAGGGCATGCTATAGCCCTTACACTGCTTGATGCTGCAAAGGAAGTGGAAAAACTCGTTTCTAGGAGCCAGGGCTTTGCTATCTCTACTTTGATTACCTTGCAAAGGGGGATCTTTTTCTACTTCTAAGGAATGGGTGTTGAGAGCATCCCTGAAGGCCTTCCACGGAGTTTTATGCCCTAAGGCAGAGCTCTAGAAGGTTACATTATCTGAAGTGAGGAGAATGTTGGAAGAGACCAAATATTGAAGATGATTAAAAAAAAGACAGCATCTTCGTTTCTCTCCCATCTCCTTGCCTCCCTTTGTGCCCTGTTTTCATAGAGTCTAGAGACACACAGCAGACCTATCAAGAGGAACCATTAACTGCACAGAACAAATGGAATCATCCCGGGAACCCATCCCAAAGGACAGTGAGAATCCATATGTTCTGAGATTCTGAAACTGTCTCTTGATCTGACATAAAGAGAAGCAGGGATCAAAGGAGGAGAAAGTTTTAGGAGGGTGATGGCATCCCAGCAGTCTCAGTGGGCTGGGCTTATTGGGAACACTTCTAGAAGAAAAAGCACAATCAGGTCAGACCCTGGGGACTCTAGGGGAAGCTGTCCCTGCCTGAAACTGCTCTGCTGAGAGAGATCCACCTGCTCCGTTTATGGTCCAGCTCCATCTGGCTATCAGCACTGGGACCCAGCTGCTCACTTAATCCTCAAGACCTATTCCAGACCATGGCGAATAAGTAGTGGACAGCCAAGATACCATGAAGGTGGCACCTCACACACATGCCCTTCCAGATCCAGATTGCTAATGTAATCTGCTGCCAGGTTCAATGTCTTTCTTCTCTGAATGTGCCAAAGGGACAAAAATCTGGAATGAATCTGTTGATAGGTTTATTGTTACTCCAAAAGGTGATTAAATCTCATATTTGGAAAATATTTTGATAGCCTTATGAAGATGATATATGTGTGTCTCTCTATGTGAGAGAGAGAATGAGGCAGAAAGGAACAGAACACAGTGACAAAAGGGAGGAATAATCATACCTAAGTATGGAATCCATTTCATAAGCAAATGCAGAAATGCCGAGATTCTCATGAACTAAAAGCCTAGTAGAATGGGAGATCCTATCACTGCTAGAAGCTGAGGTGATGTGTGATACAGGGTGATCGACAACCCTCCCAAGCCTTTCCTATTCCCTAGCCTTGCAGTGTAACGGTCTATGTGTAAGTACATTAAAAGTAGGAAAAGCCAAATAAATAAAATGACTCATTATCTATCTAGAAGTAATCACCACTACCATCATCGCCATCACTACCACTATCATTATCACCATTTAATCTAGAAAATGACAGGCAATACTAGTGATAAATAGCCACCATTCTAATTACCTAGAAGATATAGTCAAAACTCATAACTCTCATTTCCCACACACATCATTGCCTATGTACTTTCTGTGATGAATCCAAGTTGACTTGAAGAGCATTGTTGTTATCTAACTGTAAAGCATGATTGGCATGAAATCTACAAATAAGGACGCTCCCTCAATATATACTAAACTACCTCCACCCTGAGGGGATGGCAAGGATGTAAAGAAGATTTTACATACCTTCACAGACAGAACACTTAATTCCATCTCAAGCTTGTCCTTAGAGTCCTCTCTCTTTTTATAGGGTTGTAGCAACCTGGGTTTCCTCTCAGTAAAGCATCCAAAGTCCAGGAATTGACTGGGGCTAACAAAATATGGAAGATAATAAAACCAGAAAATGTGTTTCCTGTTCTCTAAGGGTTCCAGTCCCACCTGATCTAATGTGTACAGATTTGCTGGTTACTTCTTCTTCTGGGTATTTTTTTGAGCTCTTCTGCATCAGTCCAGCACAACTACTGACTTTCTACTCTGTGCTCATCACTTCTGCTCAGGCCATCCATCTCCAACTTCCTTCCTTCCCATCATCCTCTACATTTTTTCCTTTATCCTTCTTCTAAAGGCCAATGTAGACATTCACAAAAGAAGCCTTGGATTTTCCCTTTCTGTCTCACCTGATACAATTGCTATTTTAAAAAATAAAATGGCAGTTCAAAACTTCTCCCACTTTCTCATTTCTGAATAAGCACTTGCATTCTGCCCACTGACACTGGGCACCTCAAGGGAAATAGAAGGAGTAAGAGACCTATGCCAGTCTCTGGACATCGTGATTTCCATGAATGAAAATCAGGCAAAGGTGACCATTTGCACTCTCTGCTTGGCGCCCCTTCCATCTTTCTGCCCCTTCTCAGGACCCTCAGAATGACTCAAACCTCCTGGGCCTCAGAAACCAATGTGAAAATATATTAAAGATGGTGTTTGTAGGGTTATGACTTTCTATTTCTTCCATACAACCTTTCTCTATTTTTCAAGTGAAAAATTATTTTTACTTGCACCCTATTTAATCTGGAAAAAAAACAAACTAAACAAATGAATAAATACCACACAGTCTACATCTTAAAACTTCTCTTGACAAACATCTGGGATTTGCTATTATCATTCATTTAGAGTTGAGCTGATTTCAAAGAAAGATTCTAATAGAGTGGTTTTGAGTTTGTGCATCCATTCATATCCCTTTTAAAGTAATATTTTCACATTTCATCAACCCCTCCTGACCACAAAATAATACTTTTTTCTTTATCATGCATATACTGGCATTCCTATTTGTAGAAGCAATTTGTTTTCTTGGTTTTTTTATGTTTTGTATTTATTCCTTTGTCTTTTATTTCTAATTTTCATTTTCTCTCCCATCTTGCTTAGGATATTCTCTTGAATTTATCATTAATTCAACAGAGAAATGATCAATTTGAATACTGAATGAAAAGCCATGTGAATTCTTAAGCAGTTAACATCTTCCCCTATTTATTTCATCATCTTTCAACTTTCAGAATTCAGGTTGCTGCTTTAGCTTTCTGTCTGTAATTCTATAGATACAATCTTGCTGTGTGTGTTTGTGTGGTTCATTGTAAATATAAAATTATTGTTCCTGCTATTTACAATTATACACCAAGTATACATTTGCCTTGCTCTGTAGTAATCATAATTGAGATCAAGTCAATATATCTCTAGCTGATGACTGTTCTTCTCACATTACCAACCATCCCCCCCCTTTTATGGAGCCTTAATTTCTGGTTTTTGCAGTGTGGGTTTCTGAGATTTCTTGTTTCTGGAATGTATTTAGCTCTTCAGCCTCTGATGTCCCTCTCCTTAGTGCTTAGAAGACAGATTTTTTTTTGGTATCTTTTGCAGGTCATGTATATGTGTGTCAAAACAAACAACAAACTGGAAGCATTTGTGTTTAAGTAGGTAATCCAAGGCTTTTGAAGAGTGTAGAGACTGGTTGGTAACCAATGAGGTGTTTTTGTCATGACCTGACCATGACAGAGGTTCTAGTCCCCTCTGGATAAGGGAGGGGCAGTACCAAAGGCAGTTAGGCAGCCTTCCAATAAGGCATATATGAAGCTACTTTTCAAGCTCATCTATCTGGATCTGTATGGTCAGAACTGTGAGGATGCCCTCCCACAGCTGGATGGGGTTTTTTCTGGTATGTTCCTCTGAATTACCAAGGCTACAAAAATAAAGACACTCCCCCTGACCCAACATACTCTCAACAGGTAGAACCACAGACAAAGGTATGGCAAAGAGCATCACTTGAGGTCTAATGAACAGGACAGAGGCCACAGGATTCCTGGGGCGAAAGAGAACTCTGATAGCACACGATTCACTCCACTGTGACTCTTTAGCAGTGACTGGAAGTTGCTCTCTGCCTGCCAGTTCCCAAATAACCACTCTGAGACTTAATATTAATTAAAACTGTTTGGTCTATTAGTTCAGGCTTATCATTAACTATCTCTTACTCCTTAAATTAATCCATTTCTATTGTTCTACATTTTACCACAAGACTCATGGCTTGTTATGCACATTTTGCCTCTCCGGTGACTGCTGGCATCTCTCAGACTCTGCCTTCCTTTTTCCTTTATCTTTGCTTGAATTTCTTACCTGATACTATTCTGCCTTGATATTGGCCAAATCAGCTTATCAACCAATGGTAATAGAACATATTCACAGCATACAGAAGAGAATACGTTATCATGTTAGTGTAACCAGTGATCTTCATAAGTATGTCTCCAGTGCTACTATAAATGGGGATGGGTGCTAATGAGTCCCCCTATGTCCATGGTTCTTCATTGAATCAATCATTTGGATTTTAATGGGATATTTGTCATTGTGTTTACATGTTTAGTTTCTGTGTGCATGTGCACATGTATGTATATGGAAAACAGAGACCAACTAGAGGTTGTGAATTCTGTCATTCTAGAATGTGGGTTCCTGGGATTAAGTTCCAGGTATCAGGCTGGTCAGCAAGTACCTTTAACCACCGAGCTGTCAACATCTTTAAAATATGTTTTATAAATGTCTATTCCTTAAAATAGCCAAAGCAGTCTTTCTTGTTTTGTTATCCAGTTATATGATGAACACACAACCACAAATTTACACACACACAGAGGGAGGGGGTATCTATGAATATCTACTGTAACCTCTCTGATATTCTGCACACTTTGGCTTTTGTCCCTACCCCAGCTATCATTTTTCTAGCCACCTGTGTCTACCTGGTGACTTCTTTATGTCTATGTAGCCACTACATGTCTGGGTGCTTACCCATAACATTATTTTTATCAAAGGGGATTCTTTTGCATGTGTATGATGGCATCTCTAGCTCTGGTCCCTTTTTGTATTCAGCATGCTTAGACTATATTTCAACCCAATTTGGGGGTGAAGTGTGCTTTCCTTTCTCATCCCCGTGATCTGGGGACACTATCACAGGCATTCCTTCTTATAATTTCAATTTACTCTTATATACAATCAGATAGTTAAAATTGTGAATCTATGTTTGTAAAATGAAGAGAAAGTTAGTAAATCTGTGATTATGAAATAGAGAGATGAATGAATGAATGAATGAATGAATGAATGANATGAATGAATGAATGAATGAATGAATGAATGATACATAAGACAATAAGACGTGGATGTGATACATTGAGCTGCTAAAGGCAGAGGAAATAGGAAACTGCATAGGACTTTCCATTTATTGGCAGTAACAAACCACAACAGGTCTGAGAGGAAGAAACTATCCTCAATCCATTCATAAAAGCAGAAGTGAAGTGAGGTCTCCTAGTTCTGTCCTGAGTACACTGACATCAGGGGATCCATCTCTTGGAGAGTGTGCCCTGCAGGCCAGAAATCAGGTTACAGGCCTTCCCTGGGGGCTATACCAGTTAAAGGATTCACAACAGTGTAAATCATAGACTCCTGGCCCATGGGAGCCTTGTTCTGTGTAATCATGAGGGTCAATATCCCAGAGGTTATATCCAACAGAATATGAAATTTAAAATATAACACTAAAAGTAGAAAGAGAAAATAACCTTTAAAACCCTATATTTCCACTTTGTCTTTTCCTATAATTATTAATAACCCTCCATTAGACTTCAAAGACAAAAATTAGTCTTAAAACCCTAATCAGAGGTGCCAAAGCAGTGTTTTTCACCCTGGAATCATTTGGGGAAGATGATTCCTAGGCCCTCAAGGGTCTCTCTTTGTCAACATCCTTCAGCCATTCAGACATGGGGTCTCCACTCTGCCATTATGTTTTGTCCTGGATATATACCCCAGGACTGTCACTTTCTTACAGTGCTTGCCAAGGTACCAGGAAGCCAGAAGGATAGCAAGCCAGGGCAACCCAGGAAAGAGAGATGAACAAGAGGCATAAAGGAAGCCTGCTATGGACAAGGTTACTAGGAGCCAAGAAAGAGAAGTACAAAGGACAGTACTATTGAGGAAGATTCCAGCTTTTCCTACCTCATGAACATAAACAGCACTGCCCACTGTCTGCTTGCAGTGTAGCCAGGGCTGATTCTTGGCCACCGCTGAGTAATCCCATCTGCATGTTGGAGTAGAAGATATCTTATTAGCACATCTTAAGAAAAAACAACATCCCTTACCCTTGTACTTTCCATACATAAAATAGCTGGTTTCTCTTCATCTTAAATGCAGTTTTTTTCCTGCCAAGCACAGCATGATGAATCTTGTTCAATATGTATGTTCATAGGCTGAAGGTGGAACACTACAAAAGTCTCTCATTTCCATCCCATCCTCAACACCACAAAAAGGAAAGAGATATGGGATAACTGGCTTCCAAGCTTTGGAAATTATGTGGGAGTAGGTGGCTAAGAGCTAATACACATGCAAGTAGGGATAGCAGTGGAGACTGGCTTTCCTACATGTGTCTATTTGAGAGACAGTAGATGCATGGTCAGTCCCTATGCCTGTACTGTTCAGTTCCCCTGGACTTGACAGCCCGTTTACCAGATAAGTGAGGAGGGAATGAGAACAAGGATAGAGGACCCCTTCCTGGGCTGTAAAAATACATCTTCTGTGAAACACCGCTTCTGATGAGAGAAGTGTGAAGTCCAGAGGACCAGCTCCACTCCTAACAGAGGAGATAGGATACCTAACCTAATGCAAGGCAGAACATAAAACGGGCAGAGCCTCGGGTTCAGGAAGTTATAAAAGAAGTTGAAGAGCATAAGGGTGAAGGCAAAGATGCTTCCCTGGAACAGGATATGAGCTGGAGCAAAGGCAAAATTGAGATTTCTAATATCTCTGCTCTGGTCTGCATTGACTGTATAGCACTTTGCATTCCTGCCACAAAGAAGCATGTGATGTGAAAAGCATAAAGTATGGTAGGCACCACCCAGGGATTTTTAGAGCAAAGGCTCTCTTCAGAACACCAGGATTAACTGGCAAGACTTGGGCTTCCATAGTAAAATCAACAGCCAACAGAATACCTTCCATTCACTAAGGTACTCATGATGACACAGAAAAGCAGCATCCAACTATGTCTCCTTGAATCTGAATTACTGTGGTGTGGTGGTTTGAATGAGAAAGGCCACCCATAGACTCAGATATTTAAATTCTTAGTTCCCAGCTAGTGGAATTATTTGGAAAGGATTTGTGGGTGTGACCATGTTGAAGGAGGTGGATTAGAGGGATGGACTTTGAGGTTTTAGAAACCCATGCTGTTCTGAGTTAGCAAACTCTTTGCCTTGTGTTTGTGTTTAAAGATGTTAGCTCTTAGCTACTGCTGTGGTACCATGCTGATCTGCCTGCTGCCTTGCTCCCCGCCATGATGGTCATGGACTCACCATCTGAAACTGTAAGTACCAAAAAACTTGTTCTTCCATAAGTTGCCTTGGTAATGGTGTCTGTTTGCAGCAATAGGACAGTAACTAAACAACTGCTATGAAAACTCCAATACCTAAAAGACTCTAATGTAAGTACTTTCCTTCACAGAGTACAGCTACATCTCAGTTACTGCCCTTTAGTCAGAATGGCACCAGAGTATGCTCTTATTCTTTGTCCTACCTCTTGAAGCCTCATGGGCATACTGGAGCTAATGGAAATAGCTAAGTTAGTAGCTGAGGACTATAAAGCCAGCTTTAATCTGGCTTTTTTCCCACAGATTTAATCAGCACTCCTAGACCAATGAACAGATAAAATACCTACTTTGTTGGAGTAGGACTGGCATTAAAACATAGCAAGGAGGCAAAAGATCTTTGAACATAGGAAGAATGCCTCATTTCTGTGATTTTTCTCTGTGAACAGAGAGCTACCTCTTTCAGACTCTGTTGCAAGAATAAATTCATTCTTTGCTCACTGATTTGTATTCATCTCGAATTTATAGAAGTAGGTCCTGTGGTTATAGAAGGAGATAAAAGGAGTGTGAGCAACCAAGAATGGCTGTTTGAGTTATTTGTAACCAACATGACTTTTTGTATCAGCCAATGACAGAGACTGGTACAGAAAGACCTGAGGCTTGTCACCAGAAATGTCTGCTCAATAATTTTTGTGACTTTTTCTACCTCAATGACTCAGTGGGGCTCCAGAATAATTCAGAAGATCTGTGAGAAGCCATTCTTTGTGGGGCTAGAAAGATGGCTTAGTACATGAGAGCACACACTGCTTGTGGTGGTTTGAAAGAAAATGCCCCCAAAGGGAGTGCCATTACCTATTAGGAGGTGTGCCTTGTTGGAAGAAGTGTGTCACTTTGGGGATGGGTTTTGAGGTCTCTTTTGCTCAAGCTTCTCTCAGTGTGACTGTCAGTTGACTTCCTATTGCCTGAAAGATGTAGAACTCTCAACTTTTCCTCCAGTACCACATCTGTCTGAATGCTGTCATGTTCCCTATCATGATGAAAATGGACCGAACTTGAGAAACTCTAACATACATAAGACACTAAGTTCCATCTTCAGCACTGATAAAAAAGAGATCTCATAGTATAATGGCATGGAAAGAAGTAAAAAGGAAACTTTGAATTCACAAAAAAAGGCAAGATGCCCTAGATCAATGATGCTCCAACTCAGTTAACCTGTGTCAACTCATCTTCCTTTACTGAGACTTGATGGAAGGGCCCTCACTCTTCACACCTGGTAAGTTAGAAGCTCCAAGCATAGTCCTAGGAGGTACAGCAGGCCTGCAGTTAATTCTGATGTATACCAGGATGAGATGCCTAGATTAAGGAATCTGAAGTGAGTACTTTCATGACCAGCCCTGTTCAAACTGTCATCCTGATGAAATGAGAAAGGAAAAAAGCAGTCAAGATCATTGTTTCCCATAGTGAAGGGAGGGAGGATTCTGTACTTGGTATTGAGGTAGGTTTTCCAAGGGGTGGGAACATGAGTATATTCTGTCAAGACCCAACTTTTCACGGTTTGATCACACCTCATTTGCATTTTTAATAGCCTCCATTAGACAGCCTCTGAGCTAATTAGGCAGGCGTCTATAATAGAAGACTTCTGTTTCCTGTTTTCAGAACTCAGAAACTAATGGCTGGAGCACTGCTAAAACAATTAAGTAATAAGAAAAATACTGTGTAAGACTGGCAAGTACACAGCTGCTGTAAATCATGGCAAATGACTTGCAGCTCAAAATGCTTAATTGGGCAGGAAGAGTAGCCTGGTGCATGTTGGGATGGAAGGGAAAGCGGGGAGCAAAGGACACCAGAATGGGGAATTTATCTACCCTCTGACAAGCAGGGATGGTATGGGTTGGGAATCCAGAGTTTCTAAGTGTTGACAACAATCTCAACCCTCAAGAGATGCATATACATATAATGGCAAATGAAAACTGCAGCAAGCCAATCAAATCCAGACTACAAAAGACTCAGTCTTATTGGAAGGAGAATATAGGCTAGCCACGGGGGAAGAACCCTCACCGAGATTTCAAACGAAGGCAAAGGAAACATGGTGTATATGGCCAATAAAAAGAGAAAATTATAAATACCCAGTATAGGCTTATGATCACTTTCATAACTGAGGGCCATAATAGTTTAAATTCCCCTTCCTTTTTGTATCCATATTAATCTCTATTTATCATAAGGACTGTTGATGATGATGAACCTATTATTTTCAGCATCAGGTTATGGAATATCCAGACCTAAGCATGACCAAAATAGCTTAACAGTTAACTGAAACAGGGATTGATGTACTTCTGTAAGTGTACTTTTTAAGAAAACCATTGTCAGAATAAGAGATGAATAGCTGGAGTCTCCTAGGTGAAGGCGAGATTGTTTTTATCATTATATAAAACTTTAACCATGGGGAAAAGAGGTTTGTGTGGAGAGTGAGAAGCAGGAGGAAAAAATTTATGATAGCAGAAAGTATCAAAAGAATACTTTCAGATTCTCTTCCTCTTTCTGAAACACTTGGAAAGTTTTTTCTTCTTTTTGACCCCAAACTGAACGATACATGGGGCTTGGTTAACTAGAATGCACTCTGATACAAATGTGTTGTATTTGCTAGTGTTCTTTTAAACAGGCTCATAGTCCACACTGCTCATTTGTATTAAGTATATATGACCATAATGCATACTGATTACCTTATAATTTTACATAATGTTGGGCCACACTGCACACAATTGTGATCATAGAACTAAGTAATCTAGAATGAACTCCAATAAACATTTTTTTCTTTCATATGATATCATATATTTATAACTCACAAGCCACCTCCTCAGCTCTGCTCTAGAACTTGGAAAAATAAGCCAGAATGACACATTTCTGAATCTCAATGAAAGTGACAGAACAATGAAGAGCCACTGGATGAAAGCAAGGCAAATTGTTGGTATGTACCTGAGGCATTGCATGATCATAGCAAAGACAGCAGTTTCTTAGAGGAAAGTAAAACAAGGCAAATCTTTAGAAGAGCCTGAAAACAGGAAGGAAAAAAGTTAGCCCATGTAGTAAGGAGAGATCTGATTATTGGTTCCTAGCCTCTCAGTCCTGAAATAATCACACAGAAACTATATTTTGTAAATCACCACTTGGCCCATTAGCTCTAGATTCTTATTGGCTAACTCTTACATATTAATTTAATGCATTTCGATTAATCTGTGTCTGGCCATGTGGCTGTGGAATACTGGCTAAAGTTCTGGTGTCAGTCTCCAGCAGGGCTACATAGCTTCTCCCTGACCCCACCCTTCTTTCTCCCAGCATTTAGCTTGTTTTTTGCTGCCTACCTAAGTTCTGCACTGCTATAGGTCCAAAGCAGTTTCTTTATTCATTAATGGTAATCACAGCATACAGAGGGAAATCCCACATCATCACCCCTTTCCCATTTACATAAAAATGAAGGTTTTAACTTTAACATAGTAAAATTACATGTAACAAAACAGGTATCGAGAAAGAATTATAGTTATGATATTTAAATCTACTTTATCTTTTATCATAACTAAGGAAAACAATTCCTAACTAAAGACTTCAGAAGGATATAATATTACTTCCTACATACACAGCAGGTTCATTGTAAGCAACTTCCAAAACTCTGGACAGTCACCCAAAGTTCTTCTGTACCATTGGGGCTACACTCTTCAGCCTACAGCCCCATAGTATCCAGCAGACTTTTCCATGAAGCAGGAAATATGAAAATATATTCTGCCTTGCAATGTCAAAGTCCATCAGTTTCTTTCCTCTGTGTCCTGCAGAATGTCTAGCAGACTCTTTCATGAAGCAGGAACCCCAAAGGATCGTCTCAACTTTAGGTAAGTTCATCAGCCATTTCTCTGTGGGTCCTGCATGTCCAGTTGATCAAACAGTCCAGACAAGAGCAGTTTCTTGCCCAAATGGCTAGCAAACTCCCTAAGGAGCTTCTTCAATGCCCATCTTCCTCTTGAAGTTATTGGTGCTGCCAGGAGCAGATTTGCCTCATGTCATGAAAAGTTCTAACTTCCTAAAACATTTTAAAAACCTTATTTTGAAGATCTCTGAAAAATTTGAAGAATACCTATCTAGCTGAAATATATCTCTATATATCTAGAAAACCTAACTAACATGACTACAATTTGACTATTATAGATAACTATCAATTAACCTATATTTTTTAATTTTACATTACATTTTTAAATGAGTTGCACAAACACAATGCCTTAATCAAGAGCAGAAATATATATATATATATACATATATAACAAAATATACCTTAAATTTATATCAATAGAGCAAGATCCATATCAATGCAAAGTTTCCATCTCTATAGTATAACCCCCTTTAAATGTAAAAAAAAGTACAAAAAATAGTTGGGTGTATGGGCATAATTTTTCTATAAACTGCTTCCTGCTATTTATTGGGCAAAGTAATTATTTGAGGGGTGTTTGAGGCAACCTTCAGTGGGTCTTGGTCCATCAAACCATATCAGTCTGGAAAGATTCCACAGGTTCTTACAGGTTCTTACGAAAGAAGAACTTCTTTTCCAAAACAACATATCCTTAGACCCCTTTAAAATATATATGTAGGTTTAGCTTAGCAGCTCATACAATGAAATGTCTCTCTGTACTTGGCTCCTTTACAGTAAAAAAAAAATTCAAGAAAATGCAGTATTCATAATCTAGACTCTCTGTGTATTTTCCATCTTTATGTGGCTTATTATTTTTATTCTATTTCTTTTTAATGTTTATATTTACTCCTTTAATTTATGACTGTCTTACTCTGTCTCCTAGAGACTTTGTTTTATTTTTTAGCTATTTATTTCTTTTCCAATTCTCTATGCTCTTTTTCTTCTCTCTCCCAAGCCTACATACATTTACCCAACACTATGACCCATTTAGAAGTCTTTTGTTTTATCTGGATTTATCTTTATTGCATATCTGTAATTATTTTCTGACAAGAAGTGCTTCTTAAAATGCTAAGTGCTTAAGAATCTCAGCTGCAACGTTGCTAGGGTAAATGTGGTTCTTCCTGTTTGCCTTGCCCATTCCAACATGGTGGAGCCACTCATAGCTTCTGAGAGCTAAGCACACCACCCCACCTTTAGGCACATAGCCAGTCCATATTGCCATCAAGCAAGCCATAGCACATTGCTCACAAACCCCATTCAAATACTCCTAGAAGAGCAAGAGGTGGCACTGCCATTATGGCCCAGAAAGTCACAGCCATGGCTTTTTTTTTTCTGCTACCATTGAATCAGGAAGACCTCTCTTAAAGGAGCTGTGGCACACCACCAGCAAAATGCTGGTTACCAAGAAGCCATGCTTAACTCTGTTCTTTTGTGTCTAAAATTACTTTTTAAGCTTTCTTAAGTTTTAAGTAGATTTTAATTAGCCATGTTGGGGCCAATTTGTTGTATGGAACTGCTTTTTAGTTCCAGCCGCCCATGACTGAAATAATCAAACAGAAACTGTATTATGTAAATTACTGCTTGGCCCATTAGCTCTAGCTTCTTATTGTCTAACTCTTACCTATTAATTTAACCCATTTCTATAAATCTGTGTCTGGCCATGTGGATGTGGCTTACTGGCTAAAGTTCTGCCACCTGTCTCCAGCAGGGCTACATGGCTTCTCCTTGACTCTGCCCCTCTTTCTCCTAGCATTCAGCTTAGTTTTCCCTGCTTACCTACATTCTGCCCTGTTAGAGGTCCAAGGAAGTTTCTTTATTTATTAATGGCAATCACAGCATACAGAGGGAAATCCCACATCAATCCCTCCCAAACAACATTAATTTTTAACAGAGTATTCTCAGTTTTATTTAGTTGTTTTATTTAGTTGATGTAATGTATAATTAAGAAATACAGGTTAATAGATAATCATCTATAATAGTCAAATTTTAGTCATATTAGTTAGAGTATCTAGATGGATAGAGATATATTTCAGATAGGTAGATCATCTTCAAACCTCTCAAAGACCTTCAGAATTGACATTTAAAATGATTTAAGAAGTTAGGACTTTTTTTGACAGAAACACGTCCACTCCTGGCAGCACCAATTACTTCAAGAGGAAGATGGGCATTGAAGAGGATTTTTGCCTCAAACAACCTACTCTACATCAATGAAATTCCCTGAAAGAAGTGCCATGAGAGCGGCATGAGTATGTAGAAGTCTAAAGAAGATTCTCAGCTAAATGATCTGAAATAGTAAAATCTGAATCTAAGCACTCTTTTCATAATCCTTGTGCAAAGTGATAATTGCAATATAAATCTGATGATGTTTAAGCTCAAAGGGCTACCAAAGGAAAAGAAATCTACAATTAACAAGAAGAATCAAGATACAATTAGAAGGTCATTGTGAACCCCAAGACCCCTAAAGTTAATGTATTCTGGTCTTCAGTATTTTCTTCTAAATTATCCAAGGTACCTTCTGTTTCATCTTCTGAGTTCATGACTTGTGGCCACCCAACAGATGAAAGAACAGTGTTCTGTGCTTCTGTTCTCTCCTGATTCTTGACCTTACTGACATGCCCTTTTGAACACTAAATATTGTTAGCCTGATTTCTGAAATTCGGGCATTATCAAAATTTTTACCTGGAAATACAATGTATCTCCCAATTCTGGCAAACCAAGAAATATTAAGGAGGAGAAAGACTAATATATGAAGGAAGAGGTATAGGCTTCTGTGGATCACTACCCCAGTGACTTTTGAAGCAATGACCTGCTATTGCCAAGAAAGAGTTAAGACCATAGTTACCAACTGCAGTTGTTTATATGGAACAGCAACAACAGAAAAAAGAAACTAATCATATCAGTTACCTTCCTTCCACCACATCTTAAACACTGTTTTGGAAAACAGCAGACCATGGCAATTTAAGTCTTCTGGGAAGATATTTTCTTTTTTTATCCTGGTAGGTACCCTAGCTGCTACTAGGCCAGCCATACTATTTATATCTATCATCCTCCCTAATCTCTTCAGAAATAATGTTAAATATGAGGGTTTTAATTTTTCTTCACCTCTATAAACTTGTATCTTATCAATTCTTGAAAATGTGTCATCCAAACATTTGTCAGCTATTTTACTCTATATTTTCTGACATGCTATCAAAAATATTAATTTCTCATTACTTGACCTGTTCTTCTTTCTCTTCCCCATTCCCTTTCTTATGTCAAAACTCCTTGAAGTACCTCAAAATCTAATATGGCCTCAGAACTCTATATTTTTGAAGCTCCTCCAGTCATCCTATAGATAAGAAATGTTTTAGAGCCAAAAGTCTGACTCCAACAACCCTAACAGGCTAAACTTAGCAATTTTTCCACCATATTTACTAAGAGAGAGCAAAGGTGAGAGTAGAGGAAGGAGAGTTCATTAATGTGACACTGAGAAGAGGAACAGAAGAAGAGGTGAGTCTAGTCACCACAATGAAGAAGGAGATTCAGAGTAATTACTTGTGAGTGTACATGACTGATCATTATGCCATCTATTGCTCTTAAGCAACTACAATGGCAGCCTCCAGAAATGGCTCCCAAAAACATCCATTTACTTATAAACTATGGCACTTCCTACAGCCAAGAGTAGAGACTACTTTTCTTCTTAAGTTTGTGATAACCTTTGGAACTGTTCTGATGAAAAGAATGGGGCATGAGTATATTCTAGAATGCCAGCGTGCAGAGCACATCAGCAGAATTTTAGCACCAGCTTTCTCTCTCTCTTAGAGCCAGGCTGAGAGGAATAAAAAGACCACAGACCTTAGAGCATAGTTGGTGTGGGAGAATGGTCTGTATTCTGTCAATTATATTTTTATTAAACACTGCTTGGCCAGTAGCCAGGCAAAAAGTATATGCAGGACAAACAGACAGGAAGTAGAGGTTGGTCAATGAGAACAGGAGAATTCTGGGAAGGAGGAAGCCAATCTCTCTGCAGTCCTGACTTGACCACAAAAGAAGCAAGATGTGACTGCCCCGCTAAATAAGGTATAGAGCTACATGACTAACATAGACAAGAATGGGCTAATATAAGTTGTAAGAGTTAATAAGAAGCCTGAGATATGGACCAATCAGTTTATAACTAATGTAGACCTCTGTCTGATTTCTTTGGGACTTAACACTTGCAGAAACTGGGCAGGACAGAAAACCTCAGTCAACACATGGTGGCAGATCTTAAACACTCAAGTCAAAGCCAAGTTCTCCACCGAAGGCAACTATGTGAATAAGCCTGGCTCACATAAAATGGTGGTGAAGGATCTTCCCATTTGAGTTCACCTGAATAACTGAACTACAGGATTTAGAGAAATAATAAATTGTGGCTTTTAACCACTAGGTTCGATGATGGTTCATTCTATAAAAATGTATAAGTGAAATTCTTTCTTTCATTCTCAGTCCAAATCTTATAGAGTAGCTTTGTAGATCCTGCTAGGGATGGGAAAACCCTAAATTTGAGTTACAGCAGAGTGTACCAAATGATATTGATAATCATGATGTTAAGTAATCATGATGGCTCAAATGCTGTTTAAGGAAATAGGTATGCCCGGCTGAAGTTTGAATGACATATTTTAGATACAATTCTGTTGGAATTTGTTAAAATCATGAATATCAGTAGATCACCTTTAAGGATCAGTACCATTAATCTGGCCCATTGTCTAGCTTGGGAAGCTTCATCCATAAGGAAGATAGACAATCAACTTTTGTTAGATGGGAAAAATCACTCCTGCCTTGAGATCAAGGAGCCCAAATAAAACAATTGAAAGATTATGGCTTGAAGACAAAAGACAACAGAACGTAGGATAAAAAAATAAAAAACAGCTGATGCAGAAGACTTGAAAGAAGAAAATAAAAACTTCCCTTATGGCCTTAAATGTATCGTAATTGAGCCACCAAGCCACTGAGCCTTTTGGTATTAGAACAGGAAATCTTAAAGAGGAGGGTCTGCATCCCAGCCACACCACATTCTTTTATTTTCTATTGAATGTGGTTAAAATATCTTAACCTCTCTTGTACCCTAGTTAAAGACCATCTGAATCACCCCCACCTCCTAATGTTAAAGGAAAACTTGGAGTCCCAAGTCTTCCTTTCAAATATGCTCTCAAGCTTTCTGTATGAGTGAGGATCATAGAGTGCTCTCTGAGAACCATGCTACTATGTTGTATAGTTCTCTTCAGGTGAGAGCTTTCGAGGTTTGTAATCAAGAAACCCAAATGAAACCTAGCGGATCATTGGAAAGCAAATATCTAAAATGAATTTACAGACAGGACTGATTTCTCCAAAGATTGTCAGAGGAAACCTACTTCATAGATCTTCTCTAGATACTTTTGGCCATCTTTGGAACTCCGTAGTTTACACAAGAATTTTTACGACCTTACCTCTACCACACAATGCATGCTCCCTCTGTATGTCTTCTTTCCCACCACCACCACCCTTTATAATCGTGCTGGATTAACACCCACCATAATGATGTGAATTTTTATTTGATAACTTCTGTGAAGATTCTATTTCTGAATGTGATCATATTATGAGATACTGGAGTCATGATCGTAAAACTCTGAATAGCTTTTGGGGAAACATAAGTCAAGTCATAACACCTAGGTATCACAGTTGGCTTCAGTTGTCAACATGACATACTTCAGAAGAGGGAACCTTAACTGAGAAATAACCTCCAATACATTGGCCTATGAACATACCTGTAAGACATTTTCTTAATTGTTAATTAATGTAGAAAATTCCAGCCCACTCTAGATGTTGTCATCCCCAGGCAGTGGTCTTTGGCAACATAAGAAATTACCTGAGTAAGCCAGAGTAAACAGATCAGCAAGCAATGCTTTCTCATGGTTTCAACTTCAGTTCTTGCCTCCAGTCTCTTGCTTTGTCTTTCCTCAATTATGAGCTATTATCTCAAATGTAAAATGAAATAAACCCTTTCCTCCCCAAGTTGATTCTGAGAAGTGTTTAATCACAGCAACAAAAAGAAAGCTAAGATACTGGTTTAGTTAGGCTATGTCAGCCTAGACCAGAAAATAAAATAGTCTTAGTATTTTGGCAAAGGGTGGGTCAACATGCATCTCAAACCTGCTTCGTATCTCTATCCATCACTTTCACTTCCAGAGAAAGATTCCCTTCAGTTCTTGGTGGGATCTGGACTCATACTTCACCCTACTTGCGGTTTCAAACACTACCCCAACCGCTACCTCCTCACCTCCCCAGCATCTTTGTGGTTCCAGTGCCTCCAGATACTGCAAACCTTGGCTTTCCCCAATCCACTGATATTGTGACACTGAACCTATAAGGATCCAAACTTTATTTTTCTTGCTAAAGCAGGAAAAGTCATACATAAATAATAAATATGTCTGCCCTTTGCTCAGAAATCTTAATGACCATAAACCAGGCAGGACCAGCCACTTAAGGATTCAGCGACTGTCTTAGTGTACAGGCCTCCCTCCTAGTTAATTCTTTTACACTAACAACTGCTTTGGGCACCATAAATTATATACCTGCTTTGACTAAAAGGAGCTACATGATGAGTGTTAGGGCTTATCAAAATTGAGTAAACATTGAAGCACTGTCAGCATGATAGACAGAAAGGCAAGCTGTAATCCCAAGGACTCCCTGGTGAATCATAGGTGGAAGCTTAGCTTAAGCCCTGAAGGAATGACAGGAAAAATAAGGTGAAAAACCTATTAGCCTCCTCCGTATAATCCTCAGCTTATTGGCTGACACTTTTCAAGTCTTCTACACAGTAAGTCACCAGGTAGTAACCGGGAGGTAGCAATCCAGTGTTTCCCTGGAGCAGTTGTTAGGTACATCTTCCTGGAAGAGGTACTTGATTTTTCCTAGCCTGAAATTGTGTCATGTCCAACCTCTGCCTTTCGTTACTACTCTGCCAGAAATAACACACTGATTCCCATGATTTTATGATAGGAGAGCATCAGTATATGGGGAGAAATAGTGTTCTTGTCACCGGATTCTATCAGTGATTGGATGCCTTCTTTGTGCTTACCACTTGTTGGGTGTGGGACATTTAAGAAAAGAGAAACTGTTGTCTATGGTCTCTGGGATTTAGAATCTAGTCTGAGAAAAGAGAGATAAAACTCTGTGATTGGAAGGTGGTTTGCTACGGCTGCTGCTGGGAGATTTTGTTACTGTTGTTTTGTTTTTTCATTTGTTTTATAGGGTAGCAACTGTTGATTACTTGGTTGGTTGGCTTTTGCTAAAGCACTTGCCTCCCCTTTTTTAGCAAGACTAGCATTATTATTTTGATTTTATCTGGCTTTGGAGATGGTGAGCCCTAGATGTTATTCTCACTACTCCTTTCCCCTCCACAGCCTCTGAATCCATTACAGCCAACAACTGGTTGGCAGAAAACTATACAAGGAAGTAGGATTTACATCCTTCATAGCATCTAGTGACTAAATCTGAGAATGGTACATTTACAACTGAAGTTTCTGAAGATGAATTAAAAGAATCCTTAAAAAGTGCCAAAATAAAGTTCTCCACTTGACAACAACAAAAATTATGCTCAAAAACAGTCATGTCCTCAGAGACCACACCCCTTAACTGGATTTCCCATCTAACCTGGTCTAAAGGAGTTAATGAGGCACTACTGACTTGTTACCCTCTGGCACATGATTTGGATTCTAAGGATCTTAAACATCCCAGAAAACTAGGTCAACTTCCAAAAAATTGGATAACACTGTGTACAAAAGAAAGCCCTTGGTAACTATTTTGACTGCCGTTTCTCCTGTGCTCTTTTCCCCCACATGCCATGATCCCCCCTCCAATTAAATTTAACTTAACAGAGATTGGTGATGATTATCATCACCCTAGGGAAGGTAGCAAGTTTCTATAGCCCCATAGTGGGGTTTTTTTTTGTTCTATCTAAGTCATTTTCACACATTAATGATCACTGTGTGCCCCAGCAGGTGCTAAGTGATAGCAGTTGCTGGAAATGAAGCTCTGTGTACCCCCTGACTTGCTGGAGCTCTTTCTTGTTTTTGATAGTCATTGGATCAAACCACAGGGAAAGCAGGGACCTGTTCTCCAAGAAAAAAGAGCTGTCACTGCCCATCCTGAAGCTCTTATCATCATTCCGTTACAATCCATGACTGGTGTGATCCTCCAGGCTGCTTCTTTCCCCAGGATTTTGGAACTGTTCTTCCTCAATGGCCTTGATGTCTGTCTAATCCTACCTGTTTCTTCACAGATTCCCCAGATTTCTTTATGATGCATTTTTTGCTCTTGGCTGGGTTTCCAACTCCTCCCAATTTGGCAACATCTGAAAATTTAATTAGCAAGTGGTTGTCTCCCTCTTCCACATAATTAATGAATATATTAAAATAAAACTGGATTAAGAATTTATTGCACTATAATTTGAAAATCATTGCCACAGTTCCAGGATAAGCTCTAACAAGGTAGGAGGGAGTGACTTGAAAGGAGCAAGGATGGCTGAGGTATCCTGGTCTTCACTCTGAGCTGGGGGTGGTATGAGAAAAATATACTTCAAGCTGTGTGTCAAGAATTATGATGCTGACAGAGAGTCTGTCATCAATTAGTAGAAAGTCCCTCAGCGTTTGTTAATGAATGCCAAGGAAGCCTTAAGTCACCACGAAGTTAGATGAGGAGGTGGGACCTATAGCAAATGCAATGAACTATTAGAAAGAGCACAATGGAGAAGCGAGAAGCACACATGTCTTTTGTTTAATATTGTAGTAACAGATCAAGCCTTTCTTAGTAGTTGTATCATGCAGTATTAACTCACATCGTCTAAGACCAGTTCTTTCTAGATACCTATTATCGTCTAAATTAAAATGGTCAATGTAGCCAAAAGTGGTAAATCACAAGAAAAATTATATGACTTCATTTAGAATTTCAATACCAAGAGGAAAACCCTACATACTATATCTCAGGATAGTCTCCAAATTTCCCACTGCCGCTGCTCTCATCTTCTCCTGATCTAGGTCCTTATTCTTGTTCCCATGGTTTCAGAAGGAACCTATCCACACAAATATTTTACCATGTCCTGTTTTCACTTTGATGTCCATAACTTTCCATGCCACTATTAAAGGTGGTGGTGGCGCACACCTTTAATCCCAGCACTTGGGAGGCAGAGGCAGGCG
>LOEQ01009209.1:0-15898 GCA_001685075.1 Bramus lutescens
GAGAGAGAGAGAGAGAGAGAGAGAGAGAGAGAGAGAGAGAGAGAGATGGAGGGACACCATTGAGAAATGTTCCTCCTCCCCCAACAATCACTAACTGCCTCTAGATTCTCAGGGAGTGGTTGGGCTGAGTGAATTCCTCCTCTCCTCCATGATGGACCCAGTCTTGAACAGAAATGGTACAGGTGACCACCATTTCTGGGAGATCACTTGTGTAGCTGGATGTCATGTCTAGGATACAGGTTTTCATAGCATTCTTCCCTACCTCTGCCTCTTTCTGCTCCCTCCTCCTGCATGTTTCTTGCGTCTTAGGAGGGGTTGCTGTAGATGCCTCATTTAGGGCTGAGAGCTCAACACTCAACAGTCACCGTTCTCTGCACTTTGGAAGAATATAAATTTTAAGTTGAATTCTGTTATCTTTGTACATTTGTTTCCTAAGAGCCACTGACGTTGCTGAATGTCTGCACTGATCTGCATCTACTACATGGATAGAGGCATTTCCATTTTAGTGAGCCTAAGAATTTTATTTCACCTGATTTTATCAGTGTTTGCTAATTTTTGAAAGTGTATTTATTCAATCAAATGATATTGATTTTGCATGAAACTAAAAGAAATATACACAAGAGATATATATTTATATGTTTTCAAACACAATTTTATGGAAACTAGTTTTCCTTTCTATAGAATCTAGTTATTAGGGTACCAGAGTGATGGATCAATGGTTAAGAATACTTTCATCCTTTGCAGAGCACCCAGGTTCAGTTCCCAGCACTCACATGACAACTAAAATCTATCTGTGGCTCTAGTTCCAGGGGACTCTGATGTCCTCTTCTGACTTCCACTGGCACTGGACACATATGGTCCACTTACAAACACGAAGACAAAATCCACATGCATATTAAATTAGATTAAATAACCCTTTAAAAAGAAGTAACTGCTCATTAGGACCCACTAATTTTATTTCATGACCAGCAGCATGGACTAGTATAACAAATACCATAGAGAGCTGGTTTTATATGGAAAGAGAAAATATGATGCGGAGAGCTAATTTTATTTCAGGTGAGAGAAAGCGCACGCAGGTAACCCAAATTAATTGCTTGAATATATTCAGTTATGAAAAGATTAAAAGTTAAATCATTGACTCATAAAGATTACAGCTCAAGTTTTTGTGAAACTTAATTTTGGTGACTTTACAATGCCTTTTAGATAGACTAATGATATTTGGTAATTCATTTTATCAGTAAAAATCGGATTTTCTAAAACTGCTGAGATGGTTCATCTTTCCATTGTGGATGAACTTCCCTTGTGTCTGATACACTGCTTATCCTCCCTGCCCCCCAATACCTACCCTCCTCCTCCCCCATCCTCACCCCCATCTCTGTGTCTAGTTAAGGCACACAGAGGTTTACAGCAAGGCATATACAGATTTACATCAAGGACACACATAGATTTACATCGAGGGCATCACCGCAGGCTAATGCATGTGTCCAATGATGTATGTGTATATATATACCTTTTCTCTGTCCTTTGCGATCAGAAGAAAAAAAGAAGTTTCAAGGACTGAAGAGTTCTGTTTTAGGAGTGTTACTTGGGGCTGGTGAGGTGCCTGAGCCAAAGGAGAAGACATAAGTGGGAGAGGTAAGCTTTTCCCCAGTGGAAGATGAAGTTTACATTTGCACGTGTGCTGAGAGTCGGCTATAGATGCTTAAGTCCAGACAACATAGAGATGCTTCTTACTGCTATAATTCAAATGTCAAACTAGATTACATTATAAAACAGGCAAAGAGATCTAATCTCACTCACCTCTTCCCATTGGCCACTTTGTGGCCATATTTGAAAAACCGTGTGGAGAGCAGTGGTTCTCAACCTGCAGGTCATGACCCTGTTGGGGTTGCGTATCAGATATCCTGCATATCAGATATTTACATTACAATTCATAACAGTCGTAAAATTGCAGTTAAGAGGTAGCAATGGCATAATTCTGATGGTTGGGGGTCACCACAACATGAAGAACTGTATTAAGGGTCACAGCAGTAGGAAGGTTGAGGACCACTGGTTTAGAACTACGACTTTGGTGCCTCTGTTTTGGGAGTGCCTTAGGCATCCTTCATCCACCCACAGCCTGGTCCAATCGCTTGGAAGAAGTGAGTCATGTTGGCTGGCAGTTTGTGCCCATGGGCATTCCTTAACCATGTATAAAGCATTCCTTCTACAGAAACACATTTTTCTTACCTCATTCCTCATCATGTTTTTTCCTGAATATAAATAACTTCAATTCATCTTCACTTTTATACTGCTTTAGTTGCTGCTTCTAAATGCATTTCACTAAACTGAGCCGCATGCTAAGTGGATGACCTTCACGTCCTTGGACAGGAAAAACTCCAGAATGAGAGCTGCAATTGCCCTTTAAGTGAAAAGCCAAAGCCCAAAGATGACCAGAGTGGTTGTTCATATACACACTGCAGGCCCGGGGCACCTCTCAGTAGGGTCACACTCAATTTCTTAACTGGTTTTAGATTCTAGGCTTTGAGAAGGAGGTCCCTGAGTATACGAGTGAGGGGTGAACATACCATTTACTGAGTGTCAAGAATTGTGCATCCTCAGTCCTTCAAAGGACATAAGCAACCCCTTCCCTTCATTGACAAATCCCAACTGTGATACACTCTCTTCATACATACTTTCCTCTTCTCCAACACATCTGTCTCCTAGGATTCATAGAGAATTGCTTGAAGACCCCCAACTCCTGCAAATACAAAAGTATGGAGATGCTCAAGTCCCTAATATAAACAGCACTCTGTGCATGAACTCTGCACATCTGCTGAGAACCTGAAAACACCTATAACCCTTCAAACCCATAATAACTGATACAAGACAAAAGCTCCTGTATTGTTTAGGGGAAATGAAAAGAGAGAAGCTTTTTATTTCATTCTAAAGAAATATTTTGATCTATTCTCTGAGAATTTCATACATTTTTGTATTCACAGAGAAAGGCTATTTCCTCTTGGGAAGCACAGGATCGCAAAAGGTGCAAGACATAAATTAAAGTAGAAAACCTAGTCATTGGGCTAGGGGAAAACATTTCAATAGCTAGCGTTGGGCTAGAGACTCCCTTAGTGGTATACAGCTTTCGAGACCCTGGATTGTGCTCTAGTTTAGAGGGAAAGAAAAATACAAAGAATGCTAATATAATATCAGTGCTGATCTTGGAGAAGTCATTGTTTTTGGCCACTAATGTGTACTAATTAAAGTAAATCTGAAAATTTTTTAGTTAAAAATTATTATTATTATTATTATTTTGTTATGTTTTTTTGAGACAGGGTTTCTCTGTGTAGCTTTGGAGCCTGTCCTGGCACTTGCTCTATAGACCAGGCTGGCCTCAAACTTATAGAAATCCACCTGATTCTGCATCCCAAGTGCTGTGATTAAAGGTATGTGCCACCAATGCCTGGCTTGCCAAAGAACTATTCTGGACTCCCATTAATATACTTTCACTTTGAAACAATCCCAAGAAAATATTACCTTTTAGACATAGCCTTTAGTTATATATAGAAACTAAACATCACGACTTAGAAATTATTATAATTAATTAAATAAATATTTTCCAGTTGTAACTGCATTTAAAAAATAACTCAACTCCCTGGGCTTTCCAGTAAGATTCCACAACTTCTCTAAGTTTCTTTCAATTCAAGAGAATCTAGAAGATTGCTTTGCAATCTATTTTTCATCATTTCCTCTCCTTGGATATTATTCACCAAAGCACTGTGTCCTGGTGCCGGAAACACCTTCATAAATTACACCTGAAATGCTCTGAGCATCTATAGGAAGCTCTATGGGAAGCAAATTACTTTGAATCTTCCTTCTTCAGATTGATGCTATTGTCATTTCTTGGTAGCCTCTGTTGCTAGCATCCGTGGCAACTTTAAGAATTAGAATGCAGCATCTAACATGACTACCCAACAAATGACCTGAACCAAGTTCACTTTGCTTGGAGACATCAGGCTGAAAGGGTGGCTGCGGCAATTCAACTTTTATCTACGAGGTTNNNTTTTTTAACACATTTTAAGGTATGAGATTGGTTTGCCCTGGAGGGTGACACGTGTGCCTGAATGAAGTTGTGAAGGTGATGACATTTGTGCATGAGAGACAGAAAAAAGGCATAGACACTGAAAAATGAAACATAAATCACAGAAAATCGCCAGTGTTCTCGCAGGATTCAGCCTGTGAAGGGGCTAATTCACCCTCTGTTTGTTTGCCTGTGGAGCACGATCTCCTGTATCCTAGATTGGCCTTGAGCTCTGAGTGGAGCCAATGCTGAGGATCACCTTGGACTGCTGATCATCCTCCTGCTATCACCTCCTTAGGGCCAGGGTAACAGTTGTGTGCCACCATACCCAGTTTATGAGGTTCTGGAGACAGACCTAGGGCATTCTTTGTGCATACTGGGGGAGACCTCTACCCACTGACCACATTCCCAGCTCCATTAATTTATCCTTATTAATAACACAAGTATAGAGGAAAATATTAAAAAGATAACTCCTAAATATAAGCACAGGCTACTCCCTCCTCTCAGTCAGTGGGACCCTCATCTGGGGAAGCATTACTGCTCTGCTTCATCCAAGGCCTAGGCTTTCTTTATCCCCACATCACCTCTAAATGGCGCCAGTTTGGAAGCAGAGGCTCACAGATAGGACTGAAGAAAAACTGCTGTCAACATGCATTGGCATTTCTTCCTTTCTCTGAGATGCAAAAGAGAAAGAATTGTGCCTCTTCAGACCCTGGGTAATCCTTACAGATACTGATAACCAAAACCTGCCTGCATGGGGTATTGGCTGCCCTAGCCCTGGCCATCACAGGATCTGCATACCACAGTCTTCAAATTCGTGGTTCTTGGGTGTCAGGCCTCTCCTACCTGAGATTTTCTCCTGTGACATGGACTCTGCTGTCCTTCCTCACTCACTAGGTTTTGTGGGAAGGTCTTTCAGTGTCGGTAGACAATTGTAGCTCTTCTCAGTCAATGGGGGCTGTAGTCTGGCACATTTGGGAACACATAAAAGTGAAACTACCTTTGTACCTCTTGCTTGTTAGCTTCCTTGCTTTTAAAAACAGGCACTGAGGAGTCCAGCCTTAGGCTGTGAAATATCAAAGAAGTGTGAGCATCAAGCTATTAAATGAGAGAGAGAGAGAGAGAGAGAGAGAGAGAGAGATTGTGCCATGTGTCCTACACCGTAGTTTTGGGTTATAATTTAGATGTGGTTCAGGTGTATCCCCCAAAGTTTTCTATGTTTAAATCTAATTCCTATTGTGTCTCTAAAAGGTAGAAAAGGGGGACTTTGAAAATTAAGTAGAGTTAAAGTTCAATGAGGTTATTTGGAGAGAAGTGGGGCGGGGGGAAAGAAAGAAGACAGCCAGTCATACGCGCTATCATTTGCTGTGTGGTGCCTTGTGCCACCTCAGGACTCCATCAGTAAAAAGATCTTTATCAGATGTTGTTCTTTGGCCTTGGACCTCCTTAATTATGAGTCAAAAGAAATCATAATTTATGAAGTTACTGTCTCAGGTACTTAATTATAGTGAAACAATATGGACAGATGTAGGCTCTGTTTAGTTGTCGTATGTTTCTGAAAAGATCCATAGCGACCACTAGAACTATAACATGGGTGTTTATGGTAGTGAGTTCTGGGGAACACAACGCAAGACCCTGATGCCCTTCTTAAGACAATACATGTATAGTTAGGAGAGAAAAGGACCTAAATGGTGTGTGGCATCAGGAACTCAAGTCCTTGCTTTATGGGTGGACTTAACAATGTGAAAACAAGCATAGGCTGTTTAACTGAGAACAAATAAGTGTATCTATCCAGAACTTGCTGCAGTGAGGGACTGGGTACATCATTTGCATTTGCCAAACAGGCTGATGCAGGCCAAAATGGTTTTCAGTGAGGAGAACGGGAAGACTCAGGTGTGTCCCGTTGGAGGCTGTTGACGTGGGAGAAGCTGTGGGTGACCTCACTGGAACTACGAAGTCTTCTGTCACCCATTAGGGCTGTGTATCTGGTCTGCTCCGGTTAGTTTTGAACCAGGGCAGCTATGAGCTGCTAATCAAGCACTGACAGTTTGGACAGGAATGCTACAGGGCCTTTGCTGACTGCTTAGGCAGGTTGTTGTGCATTACGGGTCAGGGTTTTATTTTTATATGTGGCCTGATCGTTTAGGTTGAATATTCAGGCCCTCACCAAAGGCGATTATTTATTTACAGACTCTTTGCAGGGCCCAAATAAGACCCTATTTGCCGTTTCATGCTGCAGAGTGGCTTTTCCTAGTCTGTAATATTTCATGTTGAAGTTTTATAGTTTGACATAGTCAAGTCTGTTTTTCTTTGTGATTTCAAGGATTTGGAGTTTTCCTTTTTTTTAAAAAAAAAGACAGTCTCCTTTATGACATTATAAAACATGTCTCCTAAGTTTTCTCTTAATATCATCGTAGTTAAGGTTAGAATTTCAGTCTAGGTACATTTCTACGGGGAGTGTGAAAGGAGCTACAAGTCTCTCTTCCTCTTCCAGATGGACTGCTGCTGAAGACCATATGTTCTTCCTGATTGACTTAAAGGGCCATCTTCAACAGACACTCAGCTGTTGTAAGCACCTGTGCTTGCTCTGACCTCTGCTCTTTGCTCTGTTTTTCTGCTTCAATCACCAGAGCACATAGCTGTTTTGAGAGCAACAGTGCCTCTGCTTCCGTCTTTCTCTATTCTTTGTATCATTGAGAAAATGGTTCTCAAAGTTTGGTGTTCATAGACACAAAAGAAACTGTCCTACGTGGTTGTTGCGTCATTGGATAAGAGTATGATCTGTATAGTTTGTGCTTTTTGATTGTTGAGAATTTTAAAAAATTATCTGTTTAAGCATGTTTTGTCAAACCTCAAGTCTCCCATGTTTCATACCTTATTTTACATAGTAAAACAAAAAATCATGTTACGTTCTCTTGGCATGATTTTAGATTCTCCTGTGTTCTTTGTCTTCTAACCTTCTTGGTTTATATTAAAAGAATACTATTGGTTATGTAAATGTTCATGACTATTAATGTTGCCTTGGTGGATCTTATATCTAACATTCTGGAAGCCTCCTTCCTAGCATTGGGAGGAAAATCCATAAATATGAGGCAATTGGAAATCAAAACATATGCCTACTAAACAAGCAATTAGTTCTCAAAGTCAAGTCATCCAGTTTTGGAGAAGCAACCACCCTTTTCAGAACAGATCTGAATCAATAGCATGGAACCATAACTCTGGGCACTTTCTTTGGCCCTGCTGGCCATGGGGAGCATAGTTGTTGTGTATGAGATACTGACGTGCATTTACTGAAAACCATCCTGCTCCCAGGGCTTTTTGCCATAGTGATGGTCTTTGTTTTATGTTCTTATGACTGTACTGATAACTGGGTAAGGCTACCATGGGTTGAGTACCTCTCTGCTATGCACTGCTTGCCCTGGCTCTCTAGGAGAATGCTAATGCTAAGATAAAAAAAAAGGTTTATCAAATCGCTGTTATATTCCTCTTTGAGTTAAAATTCCTTGAAGATTATTTTATTGAATTATCTTTTTGACAATTAGGCATGGTGTAAAAAGAAGAAAAAAAGAAGGAGTGTTGGTTGCTAGGTGCTAATTAAAATGGGAACTTTTAGGAACTGAACAAGAGCTAACCATGAATTTTATCCCTGACCCTAAAGATCTCTAGTAGCCAAATCTTTCAGGTAACTGTCTAATGATAGTTGTTTCTTCTCCCTGGTATAAGGTCTTAGACGACAACACAAGAAAGAGGAGAAAACACGGACCGTGTAGCGAGCTCCAAGCTTTTTCATTTCCTAAACCGATTACGGGAGGCATCTTGTCATTTCCACACTGACTTTATTATGCTACAGATTGATGTGTCTAATTTCAATTTGTAATGGCTGGCTGGTTAATGAGAAGACACAAAAATCAATCTTGAGAATTTGCTGAGATTCTTCACCCAACTAGGGGTAATTATACATGGGAATGATGGACAGATTCTTTGCCAAGGTTGCTATGATGAGGGATGAGACTTTGCCTGTGGTTTTCAAACATAAAGTAAAACAGTTGAACATTTATTTTTAAGGACAAAACACTGTGTTGCCAATAGATTCTGGATGTTCTAGGAAGCATAAATCATGAGAAATGCATGAAGCGGGGCAGACACTAATAAAAGAGAATGAAGGTCTCTCTAACAGGCCCAAGCATTTTAAACACTAAGTGCGGTGGTGGCAGGTCTTGCCCTCTCCTTGCTAAACCATTAAGTGACATTCCTAAAGCTAGCCCCCAAGGTCTATTCCCTTTTCTGACCACCCCATTATGCCTGACTAAAACTCCAAGGTCCAGCAATCATTATTTGGTTACACTGGCTAACCTGTCCAATCAGGACTCACCAACTCATCCTACCACAGACTTCTGCTTTTTCTCCTTGAAACCCACTCCTGCAGACACATCTGCTGCTTGTTGGCTTTGCCTGATGCAAAGCTTCCCCCACCGCACTTGTTCCTCTGGGCAATAAATCTCCTTTCTGCTGAGAATTTGGTGTCTGGTATGTTCTGGGTCAACTCAGAGGCCGCTCCAGAAAAGCCTTCAATTTTGGTCAAGATGTGCGTGTGCAAAACTATGTGCATTCCATCTCCTGGGTGGCAAGTTTTCACTGTGCCCTGGACTGGTTTCTTCATCTTCAGCCAGCGTCACATATTTAACCAATTGTTCCCTAGGAAGAATGTTAAGCTGATGGAAACCTTAAGATCATCTGAGGCAGCCCCTGTCAGGGTAAAGATTAGTGGCAGTTCCTGGAGTGATGAAAACAACAGGGTGGGCATGGAGGAATGAGCGTGTGCTTACATCTTGTGAGTTAATTACTACATGGGTTACCATCCAAGAATCCCATGATGTGAATTTTTCCTTAACCTTTTTCCCCCTTAATCTTTCCTTAGAGTCTTTGTGATTACACTATAAGTCAACTCCATATTATTCTCTTAAAGTCACCTATGAGCTAGCTTCTCTAAGAAAGGTGCTTTCAGGTGATAGACAGGTAGGGGAGCAGAGAAAAATGTAGAGCTCAATAAAAATCAATTAAAAAAAAAGAAAGGTGCTCTCTAGTGCAATTGGAAGACAGGAGGACTGTGCTCTTCAAATGCAGTGGGACCTCTACAGGCTAGGCATGCTTCAGCCTATAGTCACTTTACAATATCATTCAGTGTTTTTTACACATCACAGAACAAGTTCAATTCTACAAAAGGACTGGCGTGATGGACATATAGGGAAGTCAGCTGATGCCATCCATTAAAACAGCTCACATTTGCTAAAACTCCATTAAACACTTCAGAACCTTGCTATGGTTTCCTCTGGCTTCCTTTTCTTCTCTCCCAATCTTTTCTTGCTTCTGGAAGAATCTCCGCTTCCCCTCCCTGCACATTTTGGAGTAACACTGTTCTTACCCTGAGCAAGCAATGGGCACAGGCAAGCAATCCTATGTACAGTGGAATCTATCTCCTTGGAAAGCTGACCTGCCACTTCTGTGACCTGGAAAATACCCTGGGGGAGGCTCTTGTCCCCCAGACATTGAGGCTTTGCGGACAACTATCAGGCAGACTTTTTCCTTTTTGATAAAGGGACTCAGGATTGGTCCTCAGTCATTCTTGCTGCTTGATAGTTACAGCGTGTGGAGCCTCCGGCTGCAGTGAGTCACAACAAAACCGTGTGACAAAGAGAATGTGATGGAGGTGACTCTGCCGAGTGCTTTCAAACAGACCGTGAAAAGTGCTGCAGTTTCCAACTTGGTGTCTTGTGTAATTTTCTTTTGGGAAAGCCAAACCTTGACAACATTCAAGCCATTCTATAGTAAGCCACGTAGAAGGAAGCAGACATGCCTTGAAGACAGCCAGCACTCAGATTGACAGCCGTGTGACTGAGCTGTCTTGACACAGATTCCCCACTCCTAGGGAAGCTTCAGGCAACTGCTGTCTTGATTGACAGACTGTTGCTCATTAGAGATCCAGGACCACAATGATGGTCACAATGACCCAGCAAAGTCAGTCCTAAACTTTTGGTTCACAGAAACAGTGAGAAAAAAAAATGCTTGTTATTATTTTAAGACTGTTTTGGGAGTAATCTGTTATGTAACAGCATATAATTACCATATTAAGATAGTTTTGTTTTTATTTATGTATGTGTGCATCTTTGTGAGTGTATGTCTCATGTTTGTAGATGCCCACAGAGGCCAGAAGAGGGTGTTAGACCTTCTGGAGTTAGAGTTACAGGTAGCTGTAAACAGCCCACTATGGGTGCTGGGAACCGAACTCTGGTCCTCTGCCAAGAGCAGCAAATGTTCTTGACCTCTGGGTCATCTCTCCAGTGCTATTAACATGTTCTTGATTGAAACAGTGATTCTAATGTTACTAGGTGGTACGGTTAATAATGCTGCAGGGTTGTAACGATGATTGGCCTGCCTGACCTCCTTCCTTTTCTCCTCCCTTTTTTAATTATTATTATTTTATGACCCAAAGTCTAATTCTGTATCAGACTGGGCTGGAACTCCAGGCCGGCATCAAGCTCGTAGGAATCTTCCTGTCTCAGCTTCCAAGTACTGGGCTGACAGTGTGAGCCATTAAGCCTGGGTTGACTTCTGTATTTCTCATGTGTGATCATCTTTTCTTAACAAAATAACACTCAAGGGACTCATTTAATTATCACCTTTAGTTTTCAGTAGACTAATTTATTAATTACAAATTTAAAATGAACTCTATTATTTAAAAAGTCTGACAAATAAAAAATAAAATGGGTACAGATAAAAGTCATGAATTATGAAACAAGTTATAGAATTAATGATCTAGTTCTGATTCTGTCACAGATTTTTTTGGGGTTGTGGTGGACAGGTGCATAAAATAGATACTGTGTACAATTTAGTGTGAACCTCCACAGCTTCTGTTGTGAATGCTTGTTTTAACTGTATGGAGGTTTGTTGAGTTGTATAGACTTTGGGTCTGGTTAATCTTGGTGTGCCATGTTTTTATTTATTTGGACCAAGTTTTAAAGGTATTTACTCAATATTGAGGATAATAAAACAGAACACGGGCCCCGGAGTCATGAAACCTAGATAGTACCATTTTCCAGCCATGTGCCTTTGGGCACAATATTAATCGGAGATCCAATTTTCCCATTTGTAAAATATGCAGAGTAATCATAAGCACTTCACAGAGATTGAAGAGATGAAAAATGATAATGCGTGTTCCTTATGCATTGCATGGCATGGAGTGGATGCCCAATAAATATCAGCTATTACTGACGCGCTTACAGCTTCAAAGGTATGTCTGTTCTGGTTACATTTAAAATGGAAATTTGGCAGTTAAAAAGCAGAAGTTCAAACCCAAATCTATCCAGCATTATAACTGTTAATGATATTAATAGCATTATGATGACATTGTATTCAGTAACACCCTGAAGCTGTGAACTTGGGTGTCATGGGAAGCTAATCATCCCTAACAACAGCAATGTCAGGTCGAAGCACCAGCTAGAGGAGCTTTAATCAGGGAAGCATCTTCCACTTTTTTTTTTTGTTGTTGAGACAGGGTTTCTTTGTAGTTTTTGGAGCCTGTCCTGGAGCTAGCACTTGTAGACCAGACTGGCCTTGAACTCATAGAGATCTGCCTGCCTCTGCTTCCCGAGTGCTAGGATTAAAGGCACGTGCCACCACCAGCCAGCACATCTTTCACTCTTAAATGGTATCTTTTATGTATATTTAAAGTGTATTGCATGGGAAAATATGGCAATCATAGAATATTCATTAAGGTGGCTTTTTGTATTTCTCATGCTGTACTTCCTGGATTTGTCCATTCTTCCATCATACTCCGACACACCCACACACGCCCACATAAGCACACTCACACTCACACACGCATACTCAGTCTCCTCAAAGGTTGAGTTACTATTAAATAGCAAATCTTCAAATATTTTGATCTTCAGGTTCCATGTAAATAGGGATGGAATTTTAATGAAAAATAGTTTGGAAAATAATAGACAAAAAACATTAAAAATCACTAATAAAAAATTCCAAAGACAGAAGAAAAATTGTAATAAATGCAAACTTGCAGAGCAGACCAAATCATAAGAAAACAAACATTTGTTTGTAGAAAGGAAATAGAGCACAGACTTTTCAAGGATGGTCATTTACTTATGAGAACTCCTAAGCTCTCCAGCTACCTTTTATGTTGCATCGTATTTCCTATAGGTCATTTCTTTAAGGATGAAAAGGCTACTGTTAAGTAAGAACATTGAGAGGAAGTAGAAGTTTAGCTTAAATATTTACTGTAAACTTGTGCTAAATTTTACATCCATAAGCTTAATTCTAGTTTCTTAGCTCCAATTTTTGGGACTTTGGAATCAGAAAAGGGTTACATTTTGAATAGCAGGTTGCTTGCTTCAATTCGCAGAATTAAAGGAAGCTTGTTACTTAAGAGACTCTAAAACATCAATGAGACTTGGAATTTTCATCTAAATAGAGAAATAATAGCTTATATCCTTTACCATATGTGAACACTGAGTCAATGACTTCTCTAGCAAGTCAATAGTATTTAGTGTAGAGATGATGGGAGAGGCAGTAGAAAGGGAGGAGAATGAATGAGAACACGTATACTGATACATAGATATGTACATATATATTCATATGCATATATAAATGTGGGTGTTGTTATAAATCCCAATAATTTGTATGCTAACTTTAAAATCAAATCATTATTGTGTAGCACAGTCCTCTGAATTGAAATATTCCCTCCTAGAAAGAGGTCCATTAATACAAATACACACGAAGTAAATGAAACTCACAAGTCTCAGGAATCTCCTGGAATTTAGGAGCTTAACAAGGCTTCTCTCTGGGAGTAGACAAACAGTAAGTCATTGCTGTAGAGAAGAGCCCCAACTCATTGAGTACCCTGCAGGTTGTACGGAGAGCTCCAAGGATGCTCTCTTGAGAGGACATTCATGTTAGGGTGAGTTGTCTGGTGATGCAACTGTTTTGAGTTATTCATACTTCAGTAAGAACCCCTTACTTATGCTTCTATAAGTTAACCCAGGTCTGAGGTAGGGTTTCTATTGCTGTGATGAAATATTATGACCAAAAGCATCTTGGGGAGGAAAGGGATTTTTTCTGTTTCCATGTCTCAACCATATTTCATCATGGAGGAAAGTCGAGGCAGAAACTTGAGGCAGATACTTAGAAGCAAGAACTGATGTGGAGGGTATGGAACATTGCTGTTTATAGACTTGCTCATTATGGCTTGCTCAGTCCGATTTTTAATATAATCTGAGGCCACAAGTACAGAGGTGATTCCACCCATAATGGGCTGGGTTCTCGCACATCAATCATTAATTAAGAAAATGGCCTTAGAAACTTGCCTACAGATGGAGCTTTTGAGACATTTTCCCAGTTGAGTTTCCCTCCTCTTGGACGACTCTAGCTTGTGTCAAGTTGACATAAAACTAGCCCACACACTCCTTGACACTCATAGGTTCATTAAGTTCGACTTCCACGTAATGGTTAGTTAGGTCTGCCATTGGTTCCCTATCTGGGGTGAGTAGATGTTTGTTTTTGCTTCCCCAGGAAAAGTCACACAATGATAACCATAATTCAAAAAGAAATTTCAAGTGGATTTTACAACATAGTGAAGAAACCAGGAAGAGAGCAGACATGAGCATTCCTATCAGGTTCCTGATGGAGATTACACCCAGAGCAATGACAACATGCTCAAGTGAGTTCATGCTGGTCCTGGTTATTTGTTCACTTGATACACACAGTCAGGTAATTTGGAAAGAAGAAACCTCAACTGAGCAAATGTCTATATCAGATTGGCTTGCAAGAAAGTCTATGGTAGCATTTTTTTGATTAATGATTGTTGCGGGAGGTTCCGCCCTTTGTGGGTAGTGCCACCCCAGGCAAATGAATCAGAAGTATAAAAAAGCAAGCTGAGAAAGCCATAAAGAGCAAACCAGTAACAAGTATTCCTTCAGTTCTTGCATCCGGGTTCCTGCTTGGACTTTTCTCCATAATGAATTACAACTGTAAGCTGAAGTTAGCCTTTTTTCTCCCTAAGTTTATTTTTCTCATGTTGCTTTATCACAGCAACAGAAAGCAAACTAAGATACTTGTTGACCACTAAGTGATTAGACGCCCACATGGGCTGCTGTATCACTCGTGAGGAAGATTAGAGGATCCTCCTTTGGAGACTGGGATAGATTGCGAGGTGAGAAGATAAGGAAGTAAGAGGCCCCAGCAAACAGCCTATGTAGAATACTGTGGTGAAGCTCATTGTTGATCAGACTCATGTGTATATTCAGCGCTTCAACCGTGAAAGACCTCAGCAATGGAAAAAGATAGAACTATAAAACACAGGAAAAGGACGAGGCCTGCAAAGACACCGCGGATGAAAGAGAAAATTCCCAATGCTCATCATGAATATCTAGCAAGTCTAGGAAAAGACTGTACCCATGAGCTGAGAATAGGAATCTATAGGGAAGTCATTCTGAAAACACTGAAGAATAAAGTAGAACAAAAAAGATGTAAAAAATATAGGGCAGAGGAGATAAGAAGCTTGAGAAATAGCCTGAAAAAAATACATAATAGAAGTTCAAAAAGAGCAAGAACAGAGAAAATTGAGTATAGGAACTCATCAGGAAGGTAATTTTTAAGACATTTCCTCAGACCGAAGGTCATGAGTTTTTAGATTGAAGGGGCTCACAGGAAACATAAACAATGAATGAAAATAGACTCCTAGAGGGCAGAACTTCAGAGCTGGGTTACAAAGAGATGATTTTGAAAGCTTCTGGATGGAAGGACAAAGTCACACACAAAGCACTTAAAATCAAAGTCACTCTGTAAGCCAGGACAACAGAGGATTCCTTTAAAATTAAAGGGAAAAGGTCTATGTAAAATTCCATATAGATCCAAATCATCAGTCAGATAAGAAGGTAAAATATCAATATTATTAACTGAGCAAGATTCCCCCCAACCCCCCGAGCACTCCTGACAGATGTAACCCACTAGACTGGACAGTTTTGTGCCAACTTGACACAAGCTAAAGTCATCTAGAAAGAGGGACCCTCAATTGAGAAAATGTTCCTACCAGATTGATCTGTGGATGTTTTCTTAATTAGTGATTGACGTTCATTAACTGGATTAATGACCCAGTTCATTATAGGTGGTGCCACCCTTTGGCTGGTGGTCCTGGAAGCTATAAGAAAGCAGGCTGAGCAAGCTTTGGAGAGTCAGAGAGCAAGCAGTTTTCTCCATGGTTTATGCTTCAGTTCCTGCCCCTAGGTTCCCGTTGTGAGTTCCTGTGTGATTTACCTCCTTGATGGAGTGTGACCTGAGAGATGTAAGCAGAATAATCCCTTTGCTCCACCAGTTGCATTTGGTTGTGATAATTTATCACGGAAATAGAAACACCAAGACACCTTCCAGACTGATGGAGAAAACCAAGAAGGAGAAACGTGTGGGGCACGGGAAAGCAGAAGTCCAATTCGGGAGACAGACACAAAGAATTCCTCTAATTATAGCAGCTTGGAATTCAAGATGACTGGCCTTCATGACCACAGAGGCCAAACAATCCATGGTGTAAGCAAGAAAATATGTAGCTAAAGGCAGCATAAGGGTTCCTCTGTGGTCTGCCTCCTCCCAGAATGAATAGAAAGGTTTTGTGTAAGTCAAAAAACCGTTGCATTTATGATGATAAATTATTATTTATTTATTGAATAGCATATGGCTGAGAATAGACAATAAGAGTTTAAAAGTAGGGTTATAGGAAAGACTGATTCTTTCTCTTTCTTTCTTTCTTTCTTTCTTTCTTTCTTTCTTTCTTTCTTT
>LOEQ01009209.1:32385-46229 GCA_001685075.1 Bramus lutescens
TTTGTTGCTCCAGCTGAAATTTTCCCCTCTGAGTATTTTCAAATTGATTTGTTCAGTGAAACGACTTTCACTTCTAGATTTTTGTCAGGCATTAAAGGCAAGCTAATCGGTCAGTTACTCCTGGGGTCATGGTATTTCACTTCCTCAATCATCGTAATGCCCTGGGCTTCTCAGTGTGCTCACTGTTCCAGCAGTAGGTCTTCCGTTCCAAAATGCAGCTATTGGACAGAACAGAAGTGTGGGTCCAAAATGATGGCACAGAAATACAGTCGGGGAGAGAGGATAAAACTTTAATTGGCACTTTCTATGACATTTTGAAGTCATTAAGTATTTCAAAGCCATTAACAAGATTGTTATTATTTTAAAAGTCATTTTGAAGGAATAAAATTGCCCACAATTCTGTTAACTGTGGGACATTTGAACAGTGACGGGTTCATAATGGGAGCCTTAAATGCCTAAACTGTTGCGAATATTGTCTGTAAATAGAAGTGCTGCTGCGTACTTTGTGAAAGTGCTCCTTAGGGTAAAAGAACAACTATTCCATTAGCACGTGGCTGGACCTTTCCATATGTGTTCTTAATTTAATTTATATAGGAGTAAAGAAGGACCAATGTAACATCTCCGGGCATTCAGTGTTTTATTTCTATCTGATACATTCCCATAAGTCACAGTGTTGTTTGACCCTAATCCTTGTCGAGACTCCTTCCCAGCACTGGAGGCATCGGCTACTCACTCAGAATGCAGTGTAGAACACATGTGTTGTGCCCAGAACCACATTCAAGAAAATATCAAACCATGAGGTGCCAGTGTGAGCTGCTAACACTCATCTATGGACTACCTAATTCATAAGAATGGAGTGTTGTACTCTGAACCTTCCAAGAGTTGCAAAGATAGATGAATGGCTACCTAAACTCACACTTAAGCTTGAGCAACTCAAACAGGTTTTAGAAATTACACTAATTTAGCTTTTCAAAAATAAATTTTTTATGTCACACAGTATACTTTTTTATTTTGTTATTTTTTAACCAAGGACACATTCATAAACTGGCCTGCATCTCTTGTATGGATTGAAAGAAGAGGAGTTTGTGAGGCCGTGTCCCAGACTGCTAGCTTTTTTTTCTTCATGCCTCGTTTACTGGTAGCTGCATGAGACACACTTGGCTTGAATACCAGAAGGCTTAGAGGTTACAAATAGAGGGATCATCGAAGGAGAAGCCCCCAGGGGCCCAGGCATCCGATCCTGCCAGTCCCTTTAGCCCATGTGTTCTGAAATGAGTGGTCAGCCATGTCCAAAGCTACCACGAGCAAAGAAAATGAACGCTAATGGAGTTTGTTTGCTTGAGGCAATGATGAACCTTGTGATCCTGTGAAATCGAGCGGGCAGAGACGTGAAAACAGAATGCCGATGTCTGAGGGATCAGCACTGAAGGGCGAGGTTACAAATGGAATTTAGTGTAAGTGGCCTTGTCAGTGAGGAAGCTCAGGGACCATAGCTAGACATTGGCTTCCTCGGGCTCTGACTAGTTTGCATCCTTCCCAGAGTTGTCTAGTGTACACTCTAGTAAGCTTCAATAGGAACCGAGAACCCATATCACCTAAGCATTCTGAGATAAATGATTGGACGCATGCACCATCACACTTGGCTGTGCAAATACTTCTTCAATACAGAATTTAGTTATAAGAACAAAGATTTTGAAGAAAAACCAACAATTTACTCAATTTTGTTTTAAAAACATAACCAGAGTCAGGAAGAAGTGCAATAAATAACAGTGTATATGAGCATGCACCTGATGGCTTAGGAAGCTCTTTTTGCACATCCATTGTCTATATCAAGGAAAAATGCTGCACAAGACAGAGAGAAGAGGACTGAGATGGAAGATCTTCCCGGATGATACCTGGAATCAGGATATGGGCCATGTCCTTAAAGCAGATTTTTAACTAACAGGAGCCCCTGATCTTTGTGGCTATTGAGGGACTGAATTGAAATCTCAGGCAGAAGTCTTGAAATTCCAGTGGTTATAAATGGAAGTATAACATACAACAATTTGTGTATCAGGAAATCAGATTATCACATCCCAATCCCACAACGTTGGACAGCCTTCTGAGGTCCCCATTTAAAACCTAGACTAGGGGACATAGAGTTTGGAAAGAATTCAGAGAAGAGCTTAAATATTAAAGGCTAAAGGCATAGGGTTTACTGTGAACTATTTAAATGGCATTGAATAAATTTTTATTGTTTCAGAATTTATGATGATTCATGCAACATAGCTGCATGGAGAAATGAAGAGCTGATTTCAATCGTTCAAATTGTACTTGTTTTCCCCAAAGAAACAGTGAACCTTGACTCTAAGTAGAAGCCCAAAGCTTGAGCAGGTGTTCTTTGCCTAATGCCTGACTTTTTGGAGCAAGAACAGAGGGAAAGAAATGTATCAACCCACTTAGACTAGGCAAGCGGAGAAAGAGTTAGCTTACACAGAGGTTGCCCCAGGGGCTGAGAATTAACTCCCCCTGGAGAGTTGCAAACATAGGCCAAGGCTCATTGCTCTAACAAACAGAGATGGATGGTTTCCACCTGTGGAGTTGCTGAAGGGTAGCACTGGGTCTTTTCAGATTCCACCTCTCAGCCTGTAGGCTATTAGGTATCTGAAGAGAAGGCTTCTTTGGCAGGGCAAGCTACTGTAAGCAGGCTGTTTCTGGCCCCACGACTCTGACCACGTGGGCTAATTAAATACATGAGTGAGGGTGGGTCAGAATGTTCCCTCGTATCGTATTGTTAGCACTGCTGAGACAGGCCACACCCTCATCCGCTGTGTGTCAGTGGGCTGAAGCACAGGAGAAACCATCAGAATGGAGTTGTAGCTGTTGATTTTATCTCCGATATTGTTTCCTGGTGAGGGGAGAAGGGAGGGAAGAAGGGAGGAAGGAATTGAGAAACCATCAGTATGGAATTATAGCTCTCTGTTAGATTTTATCTATAGTATTGTTTTATAGTGAGAGGAGAAGGGAGGGAGGGAGGGAGAGAGACATCTGAAAAGGGGGTTAAGTAAAACTAATTGAAAAGAAAAAGAGCTTCAAATCAGGAGAAAGATTTTATGTTTTCTTGAGGTGACACAGCCCACATATTGATTCTGGGGTTGGGCCCTAAGACGCTACCAGGATTCTGTGAGCCTTGGGGCCTGGGGCATCCTCAGGTCATTGCCTGATGCTCACAGATAAAGCTGCCTTCCACGGCAAGAGCTCTACCTAGGTCTCTGGGGCTGCTTAGTAATGGTGTTGGCTCTCCAGGGATGAGGCAGCAGAACAGACAGGCACAGAGATGGCTTTGCTATCCTGCCGTCATCACTNTGGTGGTCAGTCGTGGAGCTGCTGACGGTGCCTCCACTTCAACGTGGAAAGGGGTGAGTTATCAAGAAAAAAAAAATCCAACAAGAACAAAAACCCAAAACCAAATAAAACCAAGCGATGTTCCTCCTTAGGAATTTTACACTGAAATATTTCCAGAGAAGTGGTTTGGTTTTTTTTTTCTTTTCTTTTTTTTTCTGTTTGTTTTGTTTAGTTTTCTCCATAAAAACAAGAATTTTGCCTAAAATATCATGGAAAATAACTTGAGGACTGTGCCATGCATTTAGAGTCTAAATTTGACAATTGCCTTCACGGAACCCTGTTTTATTCACCAAGTGTCCTCAGGTGGCCTGTTTGGGGTGGAGGTGGGGCAGTCAAAGTCACAGTTGTCCTGGTTGGCCAAAGAGATGTAATACTTGGTACTTCCACACTAGCAAATTTATGGAGATGGTAAAAATATGATTTGGTCATTTTAAGTCTCTCTCTCTCTCTCTCTCTCTCTCTCTCTCTCTCTTTCTGTTTTCTGGAAGTCATTTTATTTTCTTTAGGGAAAGGGATGTTAGTCTCTCGAATGCTATGCAATGCCCTTGCCTATGACAGACTTGGCCTGAAGGTCAGACACCACAATCAATAGGAGGGCTGGTTGCTGCAAGGTGCTAATTGACATCCCCCAAGAGGAGCAGTGTCAACAATCAATAGAGGAGACACTGGCATAGGTAGATTTATGGCTTTGATTTTGAAAGGGTGCGGGAATACCCTGTGATGCTCTGCCCTGCACTCGTTTTGAATGTTAATGTTTTCTTGAGGATGATTTCAGACTCTCTGCGAGGATACTGCCTCTACTCACTGAAGCAGAATCCTCTGAAGAGTTGCTGAGGCGGATCTGAAATCATGGCTTGCCTCAAAGAAGCAGCTGTAGTGGCCGCTAACGGTGCCTCACACAGGCGGAAGATGCCCCCTTCACTCGGGGTTTTAATGGGCTATTTCTAAGCCCAAGACAACAGCTTTGGAGCTGGGGTGTGCCCTCACTGCTCGCAGCTACCTCTGTCTACTGCTTGAACTCAGCCGGGCCAGAACGAATGGAAATGAGACAGGCTTCTAACTACCTGTAACTGCTTTCACCAAGGAATGGATCAAGCGTCTGCCCAGCCAGATCCAGGTACTTGATCACAACTGTGTCTTTGAGCTAATTAGGCAATTTTTCTGTAACTTTGTAATTTATGCATGAACCATAATCACAGATACCTTTTGGGTCTAAGTTCTGCATTTAAATTGAACTGTTAAAGTCTGTTTAATCACTAGCTAGGGAAAGTTAGTCCAGGAGGGTAGAATGTAACAGCGACTCTCTTCTAAAAGCATGTTTGAGTTTATCATGGTTCTGAGACTGCATAAAAAGTAGAAAAATAAGCTTTCCCCCCTTTTTCATCTGCAGTAAATTATTCTTGAAAACTGTTTGCTCATTACAGTTTCTGCCTTCATTTGAAACACCCAGCCTTCTGAAAGGTAATAAGAATATTTTGATTTGTTTACAAAAGCTCACAACTCAGTAAAATGTACTTAGTGCTGACTGCCCCCCAGGCAGCCTTTTGAGGTCTCCCTTCGTAATTCTTTTCTACTCCAAAACACACAAGGAAAGAGACAGGAAACCAAGAGGAAAAGGGAGGGCTCATTACTTGAAGTTTACACTCCCATTTTGTTAATGGTGCCTTCAGGTTGCCCAGTTCTTTTCTGGGTACTGCATGGTCAACCTCTGATGTTCTCAACTGGGCTGCCCCCTTGCCGCGCATTCTCTTCGAAACTCTCTTAGCAGGTGTTAGGAGGAAGATGATGCTGAGAAAGAGCAACAGAGACTGGGGCTCTGACTAAAGAGCCACGTCCCCTGATGACCCAGAGGTGACAGGAGCAGTGACAGAGTCCACTCCCGAATCCAAACAGCCATGTCTGCAGATTGGCTTTGCAGGGATAAGCAGAGAAGAAGCCTTCCAGTACAGCAGCGTGGACAGGCACTCTGCAGAAACTGCCTGTTGACATTTGGAGCTGACCAGTTTTGCATGCCTTTAAAAAATATTGCTCGTGAGCTCTCTAGTATGCTTGAGCATATTTTTTCCAGAGTATAAAATAATATTCCCACTCAGCTGTCCTGTAAATTTTGAAGTTGGTAGGGATTGTGTTGGAACAGGAGGGCTATATTTAGAAAAAAATATGTTGTCATGCATTTATGTCAACCAAAAATAAAGATGGATTGAGAGGATTTAAAACATATAACGCACTCAGAAGTCCCAGGACATGTTTACCTGGCCTTCTCAGATGATCACCAGGACCAGGAATTACTTGAACTTATAGGAAACAGTTTGAATCCTTGTGTGTACACACAGTGTATAGGCACTCTTCACTGGGATGCTATGCAGGGTTTATGGAAGATTCACACAACAGTGACTGGATCACACTCTCCTAGTTACAGATCTCAGCACTTGAAAAACTGTTAGCTGTTTGGTCTTACTGAGTTAAAGAGGAGTCCTGTATAGAATTTAGCTCACAGTTGTAGTAAGTGATGGGCAGTGGACTCACTGGAAGGTTCATATACCTGGAGTGTGCCAGAGAGAGATGGAGGGGAAAAACCAGCTCCAAGAGTAAGAATGTGGCCGAGACTTTAGCATAAAATATGGGCACTGAGTTTACTGAGCCTCAATCCTTGCATATCATGGTCCTGTTTCAGTAGTTAGCTCTGGTGCTATTGCAGAATACTGCAACACTTCAGGTAGTCTCTGCCAGACACTACAAATAAAGTCAGCCCTGCCTATCTAGCCAGCCCCCTTCCTGTTTGTCTAAACAGCTGTCTCTCAGCTCTGCCAGGTAAATATAAATGAAGTAAATATGATCTTTTCATAGGACAGAGTGTCCTGTCAGTGCAAACTGGACAAGCTGACGGTTACTCTTGTTTCAATGGATGGACTGTGTTTACACCAACTTTTAAAAACATGTCAACCCACGAAATTAGATTTCTGGCCTAGAAGTTTTAAAAACTAGTCACGGCAATTATGTGGTTTAGGAGTACCTAAAACACACACAGCCTTGTTTCACTATGAGACCATTAACAGCAGGGGATGAGGCTTTCAACTCATTCTAACACAGCCGCTGGAGGGAGAAGAGATGCTACTTCTTGGGTAACTGGACAGTTTATTCATAATGCTCCATGACTTTGTGTGCTATTTTTACATAACGGAAACTAGAAATAAAACTCAATTTACGCAAAAATAGTAAAGAGAGAAAACATGATTCCCCTACTGCTTATTTACTGAACCCCTGGAACGTGCCAAGAGGAGCTGCCGTACCCACCACCACAGTGTGTTCCAGGAGGGAAGGCATTTGGGCCCAAGTCTGAGGCTCTAGAATCAAGGGTCTATGCATTCCTGCACAGCGAGATAACAAATGCTCTTGGCTGAGGGTGTCTCTGCCACTTTAAAAGTAAGAGGTGTGTCGCAGCTCTAAGGTATACTTTGCTCATAAAAAAGGTATTTTTCCTTTTTGTGAAATTGTGTAATGAGATGCAAATTGGATAGAATGTCCAAGGGCTTCTAGCCTTAGAAGGGTTCCTGTTGACATTAATAGTCCCCATGTAAGACATTAGGATTCAGGATATTGTAACGGGCTGAAATACTTCTTCAAGAGGCAGATTATGTAAGAATGACCTCTTCAGTGGAAGGGTAGTCGCCTGTGCCTGGCTGAATGTTTTATTATGTTTTTGGACCCCACCCATCAACACTGAAGCCAAGAAGCTACCAGCTTTTCAAATTGTAAGATCTGCAACTATTAATGTGTCATGGTGACTTGAACTGTCTGTGATTCTTTGAAACAAGACCTGTTTTTAGCACAATGATCTCATATTTTAGCTCAACTGAATGACATGTGTTTTTTTATCTCTTCATTGACTAAGTTAGCCAGAACCTTGCGTTTTGAGTTCAGGTTCCTGGAGTATAAAGGGGCCAGAAATTTGATCCAATCTGTACTCAAACAGGCAGAACCCCAGAACTGCAAAGAATTCTTCAGGTGCTTGTTGTATCCTAGGGGAGGAGGCATACACACCATGGGGACTTGTCCTTGTCTGGAGGCTGAACAGGGAGCGCCATCTTTGGGAAAGTAGAGCTGTGAGGGCTTAGCTGATAAAGACCCTGAGAACACGGAGCAATTTCATTAACAGAAAAGGGAGAGGAGTGTGCACTGTGAGCAGAGCCAGGAGGTGTTGAGGGCGTCCTAGGAGCTGTTTTAGGTGAGCAGGCAAAATCAGAACGTTGTCCTCAGGTGCTCCTAGACTCTCCATCACCTGGGACTTTATTTTCACCACTGTGAAATAAATGTGACTTCATTTTACTAGAAGTCAAATGTGATGTGATGTTTGTTCCATTTTGAACAGGAGAATAAATAGATATTAGAGAAGACTCCATCGCTGTAACATTTACTGCTCTGTGGTCCAGGAAGCATCAGGGCATCACATTCCGCCCCACCCCCAATGCACACCCCAGATCTGTGGGCACAAGGGTACCCAGGTCTCTTGGGGGAAGAGTGGTTAGATTTAGAATGAACAGAATGCCGGTCTAAGAAGGGCAGATACACAAAGAGAAGGATGCTTTGTGATTACTAAGGTGGGAAAGAGTAACCAACAGTGAGGATCGGCCTGATTCAGCTGGGCTGCTTACAGTCTGCCAGAGGAGTCAGGGTACTTCCTCTGTCTGTGTCAGAGGCTCCATGGAGATTGACTTGAGAAGAGGGGTGTGTTATATAATTTCCCATGGCATCTTTGAACTGAGGTTTTGTTTGCTTCGGTATTAAAATTAGACTTTATTTCTCGAGCGCACACAATTGGACCTGGCAGAGGGACGACACAGATGCTCCGAATACTGGGAACAGCCCACCAGTGCCAGCCACTTCTGTGAGTAACCGTGGTCCTTCTTTATACTTAAAACAACCGCTGTGTGCTATCAGTAAGACTTAGGATGGCTGTGCCAAAATCTTCTGGGATGATTTGTTTCCTCAGATGTCCTTGTTCATCTAAAATAAAGAAAGAAAAAGATTTCATTGTTTCTGTTTATAAAAGAAAAGCTTTATTACTTAGCTAAAAATAATGCTAGATATTTTGTTAGAATATTTTTTACTAAGACGGGGACATTTTACGAAGACAGGCTTTTAAAAACTTAGGTGTCTGAACATTTGAGAGTCATGGTAGTTAAGTGATGAAGGTTACGTCTTCTCTGTCTTTTATAACATGTTTCCTTTAATTTACACATGCTGTTGAACATTTTAAATTTGTAAATTGCTCATTAGCTGATTGCCGGCTTCAAATTAAACATCGTCTTTGAGAGATTTCAATCGATTCTAAGTGAGTTTATGAAGTGGTTGGCATTTGTTTCTGAATATCTCCCTGTTCCCCAATCCCTTGGTAACCATCTCTTTTCCACCCACCATTTATTCACCTGCTAAGGGCACCCATGGCTGCTCCGCCTCCTCTCAAATGTGCACATCGTCCCCTTAGGGATCTTTGCCCACCCAAGCCCCTGCATCTCTTGGCACTTTCATCCTGTCTCTTGCCTCTTTTCCTTTTCCTTGTGGGGACAGTCCTCATAGGGAAGTTACTGCTCATGGGGTTAGTGCCTCATTTTCCTTACTGAAGTATTAACTTAGTAAGAAGATTTGGTTATTTGAGCAAAATGTGTTATTTTAGTAAGAATTTGCTTCCTGTGGTGTGCTGAAAGAGGAGGGGTTTACAGTTCACAATGTGCTAAAAAGTTATCAAAATTCTTTCACTTGTTTTTCTTATCGAACTGGTATCAATCTATCTATCCATTATCATCATCATTGTCTAAATGCATGCAGCCTTCCCAAAGAAGGTGTCAGGTTCTAAACAAGGATTAACCAGGTTTTGCCTCTTGCTTGTTCCTCCCTCTCTCCCTCCCTTCCCTCCTTTGTGCTCCCACTCTTTTCCCTCTTTCAGGGGTGTAGGGGGTGAGGTTCTAGGGATAGACCTGAGCCTGACTAGGTGACCTGCCACTGAACTACATCTCCTGCTGCCTCTTGCCTTGTGACCAGCAAAGGGTAGTAAACCACAAATTAAAACTGACTATTAAGCCACTGTAATAGTTAGCTGTGAGGAAACAAAGCATCAGAGTCCTTTACAGAGTGACTCGGAGCAGAAGGGCAGTTGGGGATGAGGGCCAGGCAGTGTGAAGAGGAATAAGGCTAGATCCTAAGGGTTCCCATGGAACTGCTTGTTGCTGTAGACACTGAATAAAAAGTGTATGTGTTTGTGGTCTTGAGTGATGGGTAAAGCCTAAGAAAGTGAAACACCAATCCAGGGCAAAGGGATCGCCATTTGCCCCATTTGAAGAAGGACAAAGAAAATGATTTCTTGGCATTAAGCTGTCTCTCCCGTTGCTCAGACACCAGTAGCAGGAGAAGAAATGGGGCCTGAAGACAGCTTTGCTGCTCTGGTAAGCCAGCTTGTAGCTTGGGGTTCATCTTCCAGGGCTACGAGTTCTCTCTCTGGCTCTCCCCTGATTTGATTTGACGTCACAGATCCCAGATATCTTTAATTTTATAAATTTATATCATTAGTTTTCTTTCCTGCATTTACTTTTTGGATTGTGCATTGTTTTCATAAAAGACATTCAAGAAATGCATACTTTGCTCTGTGGAGAACAAAGGAGAAGATGCCGACTTCATTTGGGCCAGAGGGAAACTAGACACAGAATGGGATTCTAGAGAGGGGCCACAGGGAGGGGAACCCATATGACAGGAAAAGGTGAGAAAGAACATACCAGGGACAGTTGAGACATGTGCTAACCCACCATCATATGGCTCTCCCTTGTGCCTTTGTACTCTCCTGCTCTTGGATAATTTTATATTTGAAGTGATTGAGTCCAATGTGGCTACAGATGGCCCTAGTCTCTTATGATAAGGAAATTGCATTGGAGGCTCTAGCAACTGTCCTGCCCTCTTCTTCCCCAGACCCAGTGAGAATTAACCCCTGAGGCCGGGAAGATACTTTAAAAACAAGTGAATTCAAGCCAAACCCAACCTAGCAATATCTTCTGTATTTCTAAAGGGCTTATTTCTTTTTAAAATACAGTTACGTTTTATCTCACCCTTTCTTCAAAAGAGGCACGAATCATGAATGAGACTTCCAACTGTTCCAGCATTCAAGACAAAGAAAATTAAAGTGGTTGAGCTACAAAAGGGTCCATTACCCCCAAACTGGTAACTACATCCTCTCAGACATTGGTAGATGTCCCCTTTGTAAACCTGTTTTTAAATAGGGATTTTGTTTTATATTTGTGATGTGTCAAATTACATGTACTCTGTTATTGCAATGACTAATGGTGTACTAAAGGGATGGTTAGAAGAGACGAGAAGAAGCTTTGTGTTAGATCATAATTTTTCTTTATTATTTGGTTGCTTACTCTTATTGAGGATAATTTCTATGGACACGTGTTAATTTCTATAGCCAAACATTCTGTTATATATTTTATCTTACAGAAAAAAATCATAAGCAGTATGTCATATCACTTTCAATATCATCTTGTCCAGTATGTAGGCTTTTCTTTACAAAATGTAAGTTGATTTAGCACAGTACCTGAAGATTTTAATTACCTCTCTGTAGTCTGTTATTTGCATTTAAAAGCAAATAGCAATATCTAAATGCCTCAATTTTAATGGTGAAATATAATAGCCCTATCTCTCTCTCTCTCTCTCTCTCTCTCTCTCTCTCTCTCGCAATACAATGGTGTTAAGTGATAGGAAGCCATCCCCAGTTGAGAAAGCTTAGTTGTAGCAGATCAAACTCATTTCCCCTTGCTCAATTCTCTAGGTCCTCCCCAGGGTCAAGTATTGAACCTCGTCTTTGTTCGTTGAAGAAAAAAGATAAAATACTTCCTTGATGGTTTAGGAATCTGCTCTACTCCTTTCCCCTCAGTTCAGGCAGCAGAAAGCAGTGTCTCTCTTAGTCCTGCCTGAAATGAAACAACACTTTGATTCTTCTTCTTATACTTTTCAAATTTCACAGATGTTCATCTCTGTCACAGTACCGAGAGATACACAGGCAATTCTGAATGCATTTTCACAACTTACTGACCTCTCTGAGGTCCCACACTTGTTTAATAGCAAAGAGGAATCCAGACTCCAAAGCCCAGAGTCCAGCACTTCCCATGAGAGTTTCTGTACTAAACACCTTTTCTGGTCTCAGTTTCCTTGCCCTGGAGTTGTAGAGGTCCCTGCTTTCATGACTCACGGATGTCACGTGCATCATAGTACTGGTACATAGGTGCTGCTCAGTCATTGATTGACAACATTCTCATAATGGTGTGAGAATAGCATGACTGTATGAAACTGGAGGAGTCCTGGGCAGAGAGGCTGCACATCTAGTTAACGGCACATGTTGAGCCAACATTGGTTTGCTTACGGATCTTCTCTGTTGTATTTGCGCTTCCTGCCCATCCCTCCTGGTCCCTGGTGGCCATTCTAAGGACAATCTGGTAATATTGTGCAAAGGGGCTATATTATTCTCTGCACTCATGCAGAATTAAGTCTCCCTGGTGTAAAGGGAAGATGGCTTATAGACTGTGTCTGAGAAGTATGGCTGAGATTCAAGAACGGGAGGTTCCATTATGATCCTTACTTCCTCTTCTTTCCTTTCTTTCTCCCCAAAGATAACACAGCCTCTCCAGGAAGCAGCCACCATGATCTCTGCAAACTGAGGATGGAAGAACGGGGAACCAGGAAAGTCTGTACTTTGGATTCCCTGGACAATGGATGGGGGCCAGCCCATCCCTTCACCCCTTGTCCCCCTTGGGAACTTATCAGATTCTAGCATGTCTCTGGAACAGAAAACAACATTTGTTTTTGTGATTTTGTTGTTCATCTTTCTGGGCATCCTCATCGTCAGATGCTTCCGGATTCTTCTAGACCCATATCGGAGCATGCCAACCTCAACCTGGGCTGATGGGCTTGAAGGCCTAGAGAAAGGGCAGTTTGATCATGCCCTTGCCTAGTGAGGACAGAGTAGGCTGCCCTCCTAAGGAGGCAAAGTGTTTTATGTCTGATCAAAGCTTCCTTTTTGTAAATGTTCTCAACAAATCAAATTTTAGCCATATCTGACCTTAAGACAATGATTCGTTATTTCATAAACATGCTATTGTGTTAAAGGTGTCTTATTTGAGGATAATGGAAAGATTATATTACATAGGAAGATACAGATATCGGTGTTTACTCAATGAAAGAATATTGTCGCAGATGTGATTGTAAAACCAAGAGCACTGACACTAGACTTCGCTGTCAACTGAAGAAACACTGATCAGAGCAGAGAACAAACAATAAGAGAAAATCTGAACTGTGTCAGAGGAGCAAGCTGAGAAGAGACCACCTTGCTCAAATAGTGCCTCTCAGTTTTATTTTGTACTCATTTAGGCCCTGGGCAGAGGAATGAAGCCGGGGCAGTGACAACCGCAAGCCGGCATCCATTTTCTCCCAAAGCAGGGAGCACTAGGCTGCAGAAAGCTAGATATTTACTTGGTAAATTTGGATGAGAATGCTATCATTTTCATTTTTACATAACATTAAACTCAAAAGTCTACAGAATCTTGAAACGAGCAGGCCAAACCCAATCTCTGTATTCCTATGGCTAACACATGTAGATACACCAATGTATAATTTGAATTCATTGTCTTTACATTTCTGATGGAACGCATGGATTACAAGTGTAGCTTCAGGGCTTTGTTTTAAAAGGAAGTTCATCACTTAGCAAGAAGACTGTGTTTATAAGAGGATTATGTATTTATATCTGTATATAGTGATCAAATAAAAAAATTTCAAAATGTGGCAATAGAGTCTCTAATTTTGCTGAGATAAATGTTGGTGGTGTGTGGTACTAAATGGGTTAACATCGTCCCGAAACAGGAGAACAGGAAAAGTCATCCCATTCACCCCTCACCCCTTCATGAAGGGTGCCTACAACACAGTGCAGCCTAAAGGGGGTTAGGAGAAAGGAAGGTGATCCAGGAAGGGGCAGGGGGTCCAAGAGAGGGAGGTGGATATTACCAGTGTGCATGTGTGAACAGCCACAAGCCTGGAGAGAGAGTTCAGCAGAAAAAGCCTGTGACCCACTGTTGAAATGACACCTCAGAATCATCTGGGGAGCTTAATATGTCTTCTGACTTGTCTCATAAATGTTCCACATGGCCATGGTAAGAATCTGTCAAACAATATGGAAGAATGTAAGAAGTAATAGCAGTCTCGGGTGCACAGTAAGTTTGAAGCCAGTCTGGACTACACGATACCCTATATAAAATAAACAAACAGTAACTCTCAAAATCCTACCTGAGATTCTCCTAACTACTCAGTTTCTCCTCGGGATACACTGAGGTCTTCCATCCTAGGACTTGAGTCTATAGATTCGAGCTATTGAACAATGATCCAGAAGATAAAATCACGGGTAGTGATGGGTGTGAGCTGAAACC